>OZ020623.1:16121342-16400406 GCA_963971575.1 Liopterus haemorrhoidalis
GGGCACTGGATCTGGCGTAATTTCCGCGGCTGCATATCGCCAGGGTTTGGGATGCAGTCGTGTGTATTTAGCTCCACTAGTCTCTAGTATGACGCGGCTCAAAAGGTTGCTGAAGTTTGAGATTAGTGGACGCTTGTCAAGACCTGACAACCCCAATAATAATAATAATAATAATATATTTATTGAACGGCTCAAGAGCCAAAATAAAACACATATTTACAAAAAAAAAAATCACAAAATACATAACGGAAACAGAAAACAGAATATACAGTTAACAGAGAACAGTTAACCAAAAATTACAAATACAACAAACATGGTTTGAGTTCGTATAAAATATATCGGAAATATGGTCACAACTAGTAGGAGTGACCGCTCATTCATAAAAAGTTAATGAATGAGTTGTAGTGCCCAGTGCGTAAGAAAATTCTTATCGCTAGGTAAACAGCACTGTACAAGCTCGTTGCACGTCGCCCACAGTCTTTCCCGCAAACTATGAACATATTTCCTTAGTACAGCCATACATGAATTTACTGTATTCGTCACAAACATTTCACTTGCGCGACAATACTTTTTCAAACCAAAGATTACTCGAAATGCATTGTTGTAGCAAATAATAAGTTTACGAAGATGACTTTTCGTGTGACATATCCAGAGTGCCGAAGTATACATACTACCGCAAAAAGTATTAAATAAATATTTACGTACATCAGGACTGCATTTCGAGAATCTATGATTTAGCATGTTAGCTTTCACACAAACAGAGTGACATTGCCTGTCGATGTCAGCTGCGTCACTGAGATCATCACTGATAAAGTATCATAAAGATAACACACAGAAGAGACTTTTTTCACATTTTCACCATTGAGGCACACACTCGGCACAGCATATTTTTTCCCTTTCGGCTGGAACACGATATACTCGGTTTTGTTGACGTTGTATATTAAGCCGTGCTCCATCGCGTAATTCTCGCATATAGCCAAGAGTTTTCTCAGACCGGCTGGGGATGGTGCAAAGACTACCATATCATCCGCATAAGAAAATGTGGTTAATATGACGGTTGTCAACCACACAGCCAATTTTCTCCTTATTCCACAGGTTACTCAGGTCGTCCATGTAAACGTTGAAAAGAAGTGGTGAAAGCAGTCCTCCTTGTCTCACTCCGATGTCCTGCATAAACGAACTGGATTTCACTGGACCCCATCGTACTTTCTTTTTCTCTTTGCTGTACCATTCGTGCAGTATATTAATAATTCTGGGACAAACGTTTCTCCGTTTAAGGTTGTCTAACAGTTTTCCCCTGACCACCCGCTCAAAGGCGCGGCTAAGGTCTAATAAGCGTGCAAAGAAGTTGGTATCCTTATCTAGATATTGCATGACGGTGGATTTCAACAGATAGATCGCCATATCTGTGCCATGTGCTTTTTTAAACTCAAATTGGTTGTCAGCACAGCTAAGTTTATCTATGAATTTTGCCAGAAGAATTTTTTCAAAAACTTTAGACATAATGGTAGATATTGCAATAGGACGATAGTTTTTACTGCATGTCACTGAGCCGCTCTTGCCCTTCGGTACCGGTACTATGTCCGTTTCCAAGAATTTGGCCGTCAGGTGTCGGTGAACCATCATAAAAGTGTAACAAAGCGCAAGTAGAATATGTAATTCAGAGAGGGCGTGGATGATATTCTCCCCTCTTAGTCCATCAGTCCATTAATGAGTATTACTCAGAACTTTTAAAATTTTTAGTCCAACTCCTCTGGAAAATAAGGAAACAAAAGTTTTTTGCTTTTTAAAATTTTTATTGTGTTGGTTTAATGACGCATTAAGAGGTATTTTTTGATAGCTCAAAATTTAAGAAAATATATTTATTTTTTCGTTATTTGTATTTTTCCCGCCATATTTTTATTTAAACTTTCAATAGTTTTCTTATACAGGGTGTTGAATTGACCAGGTATATTGGTGCAATTCTGTGGCAAATCTGTAAGCTTACAGACAGAATCTATAAGAAACTGTTTATAACAACACATAAAACAACTCCTTAGATACGATCGTCTGTAGCTTATAGATTTGCCACAGAATTGCCGTAATATAGGGATTTAACATGTGAAAATAGATATATAAAATTTCCTGCTTCCTCGTTGATTATACAGAAAAAAATTAAATATAAAAATTGATCAAATTTTATTTTGAATTTAATAAATTCATAAAAACTAAATTTAATACTCATTTACATTAAATCTTGCCCTGTGTAATCATTCGAAACTTGTTTAGTTAATTGAGCTTGAAACTCGGCTTCAATATCTTCATACAAGTACCAAATAGGAAGAATGTGGTAGTAATTTAAAAAAAAAAACTGAATCGATGGAGGCAAACAAAACTCGTACCACTTGGCCGTTACTATTTTTGCTCTTCTAGAACAATTCTCGTAATAATCCCTCGCTTACCGAAGAATACGACAATCATTTTCTTTTCCACAAATCTTGATTGTTTTACCGAAATTGGAGTTTCGTCTTCAAGGAGCCATATCTTGTTTCTTTGATGGCACATCATAATAATAAAGCTATGTTTCGTCCCCTGTGACAATGGAATTCACGTATTTCGAGTGTCCCATTTCAATTATTTTAAACATTTTTCGGCACCATTCAACTCTTATTGCTGTTTGTGCATCAGTTAGATTGTGGGGTACTCATTGCGTGCAAACTTTCCTATCCTCCAGATGGCCGCGAAAAATTTGATAGCTGGTACATTGATGTGCAAAGACTCCTTAAATCTACGTACGTAATTCGCCTATTTTCATCGAATAATGTTTTAACCACAGCAATATTTACAGGAGCAACTGTTTCACGGGATCTTCCTGGACGAGAATCATCATCTAGGTTAAAAATTTCTTTTTGACATTGTTTATACCAATGAAACTCTATGCTCCGACTTGGAAAATTACGATAAAAACCAGCTAATATTTTGGATGAGGCCTTTCTGGACGAGGATCATCATCTAGGTTAAAATTTTCTCTTTGACATTGTTTATACAAACGAAACACTGTGATCCGACCTGGAAAATTCTCAAAAAAAAATAAATAAAATAAACATTTCGGAGATACACTCTTCTGCAGACAAACCACATTTGAAATTGTACAAAATTATTGCACGATGATCTCGTTGCATTAACTCACTCATATTGATGTCTACATTTGCACATTTATCAGTGTATCTGTCATGCTTTTAATGGTATTTTTAATGATGCAAGATTAAACTTGCAATGTTTATTTATACAGTCGTATCTCAAAACTTTCTTGCGCCCAACGCACATCAACAATTAAACTGATCAAACTATAGGTTTGGTTCTTATGAGACAATAACGTAATCACACAATAAAATATCTAAACGCCAGTTCTTCCAAATAAAAATTGTCAATTCTCAATTTTCCAACAAGAATTTATCGTTCGATGTCCATTTGTTCCACAAAGTTAAACCTCTTTCAAATAAAATTTTGTAAAGATTGTTTTCTCAAATCTGTTGTAGCGTTACACCATACAATACGTGACTAGATTCGATATATATGTTAGTGGTGAATTTATGCCTTTGCCCAGTGTAAAACAACCTTTATAAAATTAAATCTAGAACTTGGTAAAGCAATTGAAAGTCATGTTCAATCTAAACCCTCTGACATACATGCTACATGCACCGGATTAAGGACAGGGTTGGAATACGGATTTTTTAAAGCGGGTTACATGCTTAATTGATTGATTTTTAAAAGGTCAGAGAGGGATTAAATAAAAAGAGGGTTAAAAATAGTATAAAGCAAAGAGTTTTCACGAGATTTGCCTAGTGAAAAGAAGTACAGAAATTTACTTAATACGATCTTAATATTAAAAAAAGAAATACGAGGGTTTACTACGAGGGTAAACTTTTATGTTTTTACAAACGACCACTAGATGGCAATATTAAAATTTGTAATTCGAATATTTGTAAAATTTGACATTTGTTATTATGAAATCAGTGGCTGTTTATAAATTGACCTAGTAGTTTGTTGACAGTAAGCGTTTAAAAAAAACAAGTGTGAAAAAATTGATATTACTCGTGAAGGCTTTCATTGGATGATTTTTTACGATTTTAGTAAAGACCTAACACAACAACATTGCATAGATTCGCTTTGTTCAACTTTTGGTAATGAAGCACCATCAGAAAAGACTATTTACAATGGTTTTGCAGAATTTCGTCGAGGTTGTGCGTCCATCAGTGATGCATCTCGTGAGGGTTGACCAAAATCGGTGGTCATTCAAAAAAACATCGATGCTGTGCGCAAAATGATTGAAAAAGATCGGCATCTGTCTTACCGTGAGATAGAGGCATCCTTTGGTATATCGCAGACTGCAATACATTCAATTTTGCATGAACATTTAGCTGTGAAAATGATCGGTTCTCGATGGATTCCGCTTAATTTGACAAAAGCTCAAAAAAGCTTCGTGTTGATTTAAAGGAATGCTAATAAAATTCAAAATGAAAAATCCGTATACAACATCTTTATAGGTGACGAAACTTGGATTTATGCATATGAACCGGAAACTAAGCAACAATTCACTTTTTGGGTCTACTAAGATAAACCGAAACTCACAAAAGTTTTTCGTTCACGAAGCTCTTCCTAGAAAATAATCGCTTGTTTCTTCGGTTGTACTAGACATGTCGCAACCATTCCTTTAAAGGATCGGAGAAGAGTTATTGCTGAATAGTATACAACAATTATTTTGCCAAAAGTCATCGATGGAATCAGAAAAAACAACCAAAAACGTCGCATCATTCTTCATCATGACAATGCAAGCTCCCACACAGTCAAACAATTGATTATTTGAAAAAGAAAAATATAGAATTAATTTCTCATTGCCCGTATTCATCTGATTTATTCCCTAACTACTTTTTTTTGATCACCAATGTCAAACAAAAAATGCGTGGACAGCGATTTTCATCACTTTAAGAACTGTCGAACCTTTCGAAAACCATGTTTGTGAGATACCAACTTCAGAGTGGAAAAATTATTTCGAGAATTGGTTTGAACGCATGCAAAAGTGTATACATCTTAAAGGCGAATATTTTGAAAAGCAATGAAACAGTTTGTTCCAAAAAAAATTTCCTTTCTTGGTTTTTGTAAAAATTTAATTTGTAGCCCTCGTATTTTTGACACAAAAAAAAGATTGAAGATTTGAGTGACTGATACCAAAAAACAATTTTATTTACAGCGTTCAAAAAAAAAAGAGAAATAGAGTTATTTGTTTCACTTAAGGCGGCGCACAACCCTATAGTTCTCTATAGTTTCTTATGCAAAACTAATAATCGGAAATGAAATTAATAACAATCTATATATCAAAATTTGCAGCGAATTTTTATCTATCTAATAGGATATTTTAAATTTTAGAAAAAACTGTCATGTAATTGTAGGTAAGCAAATTGCATTATAGACGCCATCTTGTAAACCAATCGACGCATATTTGCATACGATGCGGCAAATTGTAGCTAAAGCTTCATTCTACAAAAGCGTTTTAGCTATTATGTTCTATTGTGAAAACTACTTATAGTTTTTGTACTTGGTAGTCTATATTTACCGCCATCTTGAATCTGCCGCGGTTCTCAAAATAGGTGTAACGGGTAAAAACGATTTAATTTTTGTGAAGAATACGTGTACCAAGTGGCATTCCATAATCATCAAGTATAATATTTTTCGACGAAGGTTCTAAACTATAAGTAATCAAGTCGAAAAAAATGTTGACGTATTGTTTGAACATTTCTGCATAAACTTTCTGCATTTCCAATAAATAGATTTAAAAATTTACAAAACAATGTTGCTTATGTCAATTATTAACTTATTGAGCGATAATATTTTTACAATAAATGTTTCTACAATTAAAAATACCCTATTAGATAGATAAAAATTTGGTGCAAAATTTGATGCACAGATTGATACTAATTTAATTTCAGATTGTTAGTTTTGTATAAGAAATTGGTAACCTCTAGGGGTTATACGGAGCCTTAAACCAAATTTTGAATATTGTGTACTGAAAGTGTATTATTTCGTATTTGTACCATATTCTGTCAAAAAAAAAAAACAATAACAATATATTTTTTTAAATATATATTTGTGTTATTTTATTCTGTTTTTATAGGAACATTTATTGTTTGGTTTTATTAAAATTTATTGAATCATATGATCCATTAAGTCGAAAATTGTTGGGTTGGATTTATTTAATGTGTTATTTGACGTTTTTATAGGAGGAAAATAATTTTTGCTTTTACAACGGGACAATTCAATTGTATATGTGGATCATAGGACACTTACATTCTCTACTATATGCGCCACTTATAATATATCTAGTAGTGCCATATATACTTTTATAACTTTGAAGAGACCTGTTAGAACAATTAATTTTTCTGCATCAAAATAACAACACATGTACATAACTTAAAAAATAAATAAATTATTAATAATGGAATGGGGCGATATTGGAAATCAAATCACTGTTATTAGTCTTCATAAGTGTAGTTTTTCAAGAAGTGATATTTTTAAAATGTTACAGCCATTTGATATCTTTAGAATGTTTGTATATTGAGCTTTCAAGTTATACAAGGAGACCGGTGAGCAGAAAAACCACGTAAATATGGGATAAATTTTGATTTTATTACTGCAGGAAAGGCCCTCTATAAAAGATTTCTATCTGGTTCTGTTAAGTGCTAATGTCTTTATTCCCGCCCATGACTTGCCGTTAGTGTAGGTTTGTAAAGCAACCAACTGGCAAACTTAAGGATTTTCAGGACCGCTCGAGAGATTTCGAAACAAATTATTTATTTATTTATTTAATGTTTGTAGCTTTGTAAACCCTATTAACGCAACACTACAACGAAAACATTTTTACAAAATATAATAACTTTGGTAAAGGTAAAAAAAAAGTAAAAATACAATATTAATACTTAAGTCATAAAATTGATATATTTATAGACAATATTCAAATTAGATATATTGATGTGTTAATAAAATAGTTTTTAATCCGTTTTTTAACCCTTATAGATATTAAAAGTTGAATTTTATCTTCTAATTGGGCAGTTTTATATTGTCACTTGACGGGACAGCTTGTTATAGTTTCTAAAACCACGTAAAATTTGTATCGTTTTTATTGAATACCCTTATAATGGAAAACAGGCGAGAAAATGAATTTGAAAAAGTGATAGCAGAAGACGATTCAGACGAAGAGTTGGATGAAGAAATTGGTTCCATATTATCGATTCCACTAGAGGAAAGTGAAGAAGAAACTGAACAAGAAGAAGTGGAGATCCAGTTTCGGCCTAGAAGACCGGGAGATTCTGGCAATATTTTAGATTTTACACCACCACGTACTGGAATAAACCAAACAGTGGCCCCTAATATAACTGCTGATTCGTCGCCCTTTACCGTTTTTTCACGGTTTTTCGAAGAAGTCTTCTCCATATTATTACGAGAAACCAATAGATACGCCCATCAATTTTATGCAAGTAATGACGATCCAGGCCCTTCAGTTGAACCTCTCTTAATCAAATGCTTGCATTGTATCGCACGCGTTCAATTTTAATTCCGGCCGGCTGCGAGTACTAGGTTAATTAAATTTAGTACGTTAAGGGTTAAGACGTTTATACGAAGGCTATTCGGAAAGTAACCTCCGTTTGGCTATAAAAATTAAACCAGCATAGATGCAAATATTTTATTATGTACATCTTAAAGCTACATATTTTCCACCTAGACGCCATTTAAATTTAAGCACTTGTCATAGCGTTTAACCAGCTTGAAAATTCCTTCTTCATAGATCTCTGCTGCCGCCAGAGAAATGTAGCCAACCTGTCACAGCGTTTTGAAGATCTTCATCATTAGCGAAGTGCTAGGACCCAAGCCAATTCTTCATGTGGTTGAACAGGTGGAAATCACTTGGAGCCAAGTCTAGAAGAAAGTCTAGGGTAGAACCCATTCGTTTGGTTTTGTCGATCTCGGTTAGAAGTTTTGCTACCCAACAAGCACAAAACTTCCGGTAGCCTAATTTTTCAGTGACCATCTCGTATAAAACAATCCGAGAAACTTTAGGACATTTTTCGGAAAGTTTGGAAATCGAGAACCGGCGGTTCTCTCTAACACTTGGCAGAATATTCTATTTCGGCACTCATGTTTTGAGGTTATAATAAACGAACACAAAGGATCAAACGAACACAAAGTGTCTTTTCCTCCGTCTGTTCATCACCTTCCTCTACGTATTCTAATAGCAATACTCTTCTTAAGAATGTCTCTAATACTTTAGTCTCTCTATCATATATTTCTACTGATGATATAGAAAACGCTATTAAAAAAACCATGAAAAATAACTTATCATGCGGTCCAGACCTTATCCCAAATTTAATAATCAGAGACTGTGCCACACCTTTTTCAGAAGCACTCTTCCACATTTTTAATTTATCTATAAAAACCAGTACTTTTCCTTCTAAATGGAAACTGGGACGTGTCACTCCTATACACAAATCTGGTGATAAAAGTCTTATAAAAAACTATAGACCTGTGACCGTTCTCCCAAATTTTAGTAAAATCTTCGAATCCATTATATATAAAAATATCTACTTCAATATAAAAAATAAACTATCCTTTTCACAACATGGCTTTATGCAACACAGATCCACGTCGAGCAACCTTTGTTATTTCACGCATTACGTTTCGTCTGCTCTGGATAGAAATAATCAGGTAGACGTTGTATATACTGATTTTGCCAAAGCTTATGATACAATTGATCCCCAAATTATCATTGAAAAACTTAAAATTTTTGGACTGTCACCATCACTGGTAGCGTTATTGTCGTCGTATCTTCTAAATCGCAATCTAACTGTTTTCTATTGTGGTCATACAACCTCACCTTTTAAAGTCACTTCCGGAGTCCCACAAGGATCAAATTTAGGTCCTCTTTTTTTTTTAATATTTATTGATGACATTAATAATGTAATAGTCAGTGAAAGATTAGTTCTTGCCGACGATCTCAAAATTTTCCGCACTATAGCTTCAAATAATGATTGCCACATTCTTCAAAACGACCTGGAAAATATCTCTAATTGGTGCACCTTAAACAAACTTAACCTCAATCTTTCTAAATGCAACATTCTGACATTTACACGAAAATGTAACCCCACTATTTTCTCCTATTCGATACTTACTCAGTTGCTTACTCGTTGCGAAAGTACCCGGGATCTGGGCATCGAGTTTGATAGTAGACTTACTTTCAACTCGCATATAGATACGATTTGTTCTTCGTCCTATAAAATGCTAGGATTTATTATCAAGAATTCACGCACTTTTTCAAACATAAACGTTATCTTCACACTTTATTATGCATTCATTCGCTCTAAAATTGAATATTGTTCAATAGTATGGGATCCCATTTATGAGATTCAAAAGAATGCCATTGAAAAAGTGCAACATAAATTTTTAAAGTTCATCTACTTTAAAGTTATGGACATATCACATACCAATCTATTCCTTAAATCCCCATTGAACAAGATGTGTTCATATTATGAGCAGAATACAAAAATTGAACTGTTCTAATAATTCTAATCATTCTAATAATTTTCATATAAAGTTTTATAAATTTATTCATTTTTGTGTATTATGATTTTTTATGTTTAATAGTTTTTAATTTTTAAGTCTTAATATTGTTAATTATGTTCCTCTCCAATCTTGGCTATGCTGTTGGGACAGATGTATTAAATAAATAAATAAATAAATAAATAAATAAATAAATAAATAAATAAATAAATAAATAAATAAACACTCAGCAGTACGACGCTCCCCCTTGCACAGCTGGAAGCTTATTGAATCACTGCACGCGTTGATGTAACAATGGCGGCGCTCCACCGCCTACTACTCACGCTACGCAACAATGGAGGTTACTTTCGTTACGTAGAAAGATCGTCAAAGTAAGTACCATGAAGTACAATGAAATATTTAAAATTTTGTTTGCAAATCGTTACCTTTTAATCTCATAAAAAAAACCCACCGAGCAAAACTTTGACTACCCTTCCAGTAGCTTAATCCTAGAGCCTCCGGCTGTAGATATAATATCTTACTAAACATGAAACTGCCTTTACGTAAAACTACCCACGTGACACTATTGACATTAAACTAGGAATATATTTTCAATCAAATCAGCCACGTGACAAGTGGGGCTGATATTCGATCTCAACCATTCAATTCTGAACCAGTCACGCGAAATGTTATCAGTAACTCTTCTAAGATCTAGTTGTATAATACAGAATCGTATAATTTATAAAACACTGTAAAAGTTTCCAAGTTCCTATCTATAATGTAATAAATATATTTTTTCTAACATTTCTTTCATCCACGTATTGTTACAAATATCGAGCCCTTTCCCTTAGGATTTAAGAGAATTGATGGCATTTTGTCTCCAATATTAGATAAGTATTGTACGTATTTTGTAGTAGAGTTCCCTCTGCAGAAGAGGAGATTGCTAGCCGCAGCAAGAATTGAATGATTGAGACGTACTGGCCAATATATTGTGAAGGTAAAAGGACAGATTGAGGTGGCTTACAGAAGGATGATATGAAATATGTTTTCAAAATATAAAAGGGTTATTTCAGGACGGATACTAGTTTTATTTTATTTATAAGGACTTTATTAAATCAACCAATTTTGTAGATGCTCTATTCAGTACCGTATTCCAAGATATACAAGTAGCTTAATATTATATTACGAGGGTTCCCTCTTATATTTCGGGATTGCGCTAAACTTTTGCTGCCATGTGGCAACTGACACTTCTATCGTAAAGTATGATATTTTGGACGGTAAACGTACTCAGAACGTTTTGACGAACGAGCGCTATTTATGTTGTTTATAGTAACTTGAAAAAATCTCGGCTAAAAAAGGAATTAAATCGCCAACATTTTCGAGCGATTATTTTTTACAACTTTCGACGTGGATTAACCCAACAACAGTGCATCCATGAACTTAATTCGATTTTTAGTGATGAAGCACCATCAAGGACTACTTTTTATCGATGATTTGCTGACTTCAATCGTGACCGTAGTTCGCTTTAGGACCAATTTCATGAAGGTCGTCCAAAATCGGTTGTTGTTCCAGAAAACATTGATGCTGTGCGTGAACTGATACTGCAAGATCGTTATGTGACTTATCAAGGAGATTGAGGTATTCTTGGGTATTAGTGGGACCAGTATACATTCACTATTGCATGAACATTTGGCCAACAAAAAGATTTTTTCGAGTTGAATCCCACGTAATTTGACAATCAGGAGTGGAAAAAGTGCTTACAAAATTGGTTCCAACGCATGTAAATGTGTATTGTTCTTCATGGAAAATATTTAGAAAATTAATAAAGCCACTTTTGTTGATAAATAATTGTTTTTGATCTCAAATCCCGAAATATAACAGACAACTCTCGTATGTAAGTATAAGTTTATTATGATTAAAGGAGCAGGCTCGCATTTCATCGGCTCTGAGCCTTTTTATTAATTTTCTTGCTGCAAATGTCATAATTTTACACCGTAACTCAAAAGTTACCATATATTTGTGATCTTATGTTAAAAATGTACAAGTATACAAATTTTCCAGCAAAAACTTAAAACTAAAAATTGGCCTAAAATTTTTTTGACTTCGATTTCAGCCAAAATATGGTTTTAAGTATATTTTTGGGATAAAGATTATGAAAAAAATATTTTAAAATGAATGCTTTCCTAGTTTTTGAGTTAGGGCCGATTTGGGTTAGTTTTTTGCCTATAATTCCAAAACTTTTGCCCAAACTTCAAAATGCACACAATTTTATTATTCTATGACCAAAAATACATATTTATACCAATTTTCAATAAAATCTGAGACCAAAATTTTTATTGCTTCAAAAACACGATTTTTTTTAAGGTCTACCCTTAAGACTTTTTAAATTTTTGGCCATTTTTAAGGGTTTTGGATCATTGCCCATACAAAACTTAAAAATTGGTTTATTAAAGACCATTTTTTTGTTTTTTTTAAGAATTAACAATGTAGGAGAATTTTAAAAATTCAAACCGCATATTTCTATCTCTAACCAGCTTTTAGTTTAAATTTTTATAATATTAAAAAAAAATGTATGTTTCATAATGTCGTTACAAATCATTTAGGGTCTCAAGATCCTTATCGCATTTAGTTTTTAAGATGCGTCCATGCAAAGATGAAAATTTCTATAAATCACACCATTTCAAATTTGTCATAATTTTAAAATACGCTTAACGAATAAGGCCTCAAATTTTTCTAGACTAAATAAACTACGAGGAATCCAAAAATTCTAACCAGAAGTTGCTGTCTCTAACTATTTTTGAGTTAATTTTCACAAAGTTAGAAAGAAAATTAAGCCGCATTCAGAGCTCCCTAAATTAATACACTATAGACTGTACGTTGTTAGTTGTGCGTTATGTTTTTATACATTGTTTTAACGTTCTACGTAGCGTTTACAGCTGTTAGAAATTAGTGGGTTACGAATAGTCTGACATCTGTGTGTCTTTAAACCAACTACGAAGGCTTCGTAAAATGTTTATTATCTAATATCATTTTATAATTCTGCTGTCCTACATTTTAACCAGCTAAACCTAACCTAATTACCTAAATTGATCATATTTACTGTCCATCTTTGTAATTTTGAGCAAGATTTGTTAATGATGACTTTTTGTTAGGTTATGTAAAGGCATACGATATCTACGGTGTCTCTGTTGAAATTGCCAATGTGTTTATATGTCTGACTCTTTAAAACAGCTCACTAGCTACAAGTTTAGAAAATTATCCATAATTGACAAGGAAAAACGTATTAAATTTAGAGGTCTGAACGGTTTCACGTCTTACCATATTATGACAAACTTGTTAGTGACAATCAACAGAATAAAAGATACAATCTATATTGATTTGGCTATTGGCTATTGATTTAAGAGCTCTGAATGCGGCTTTAGTGGCTTCTTAATTGATTTATAAACTTAAGAATAGCATATATTGTAGCATTAAAAACCCAATATATATCGCAATAGGTGGTTGCATGCAATAAACCAGAGGTGAGGGTTTAGAAATTGTTAAATACGGTTCGGGAGAAACCGCAGAGGCAGATAGGAGATGCGGCGTCGGTTGCGGTCACTGGCCGATCCACGCGGGATTATCAGAAGCTGCAGTGTGAACCCCTGTTACACACTCTAACCCACAACAGTAGTTCCCAAACATTTTCAGATCGGCTACCTGAATATGCACAAACAAATTATTTATACGAGGTGTGTAAGTTAAGTAACCGGACTGATTGTTTTAATTTCTTTTATTCGAATAGAATTACAATTCAATATTGTCTCCATCAAAATAACTTCCTCGGGCAGCCACACGGTTCTTCCAATCCTCATAGCAGTGCTGGAACTCGGATACTGGAATAGCTTTCAGCTGGTCACTTAGGGAAGTTTGAATGTTTTTGTGTTTCCCAAAATGGCATCCCTTCAGGTGATCTTGGGAAGAGGAAAAAGTCATAAGGACTTAAGTCAGGCGAATAAGAAGGCTGAGGGGCCACAGGAATGTTTTTACTGGCCAAAAACTTGTTTATTAAAATTACTGTGTGACAAGGCGCATTATCATCCCCAATTCATTGGTCAAAATCTGGTGAACGGTAGTGTGAGTCAAATTCAACTCTTCCCCGATCATTTTGACTGTCAACCGACGATCTGAACGCACAAGATCCCGGATATCTCGACATTTTCATCGGTTCTTAAAGATGAAGGCCTTCCGCGGCGTGATTCATCTTCAAACAACTCTCTTCCTTCTGAAAATGCTTTAAACCATTAAAAACCTGGGTTCTTGACAAAATACTGTCTCCGTAGGTCTGCTGAAGTTTTGCAAAAGTTTCCGTTGCACTGTGCCCAAGTCTGAAGCAAAACCTGATAGCACACCGTTGCTCGAAATGAATGTCACTCATTTTTAGAATGCACTAGAAAAAACTGTTTCACGAAAAAAATCGCCACGGACAACAAAATTACTCGAGTTCAAACTCGTACTGAAAACGTATCACATGTTCACCTGCCGCACCTCCATGTCACGCGTTGCCAGATCAAACGCTATGTTGCCAGTCCGGTTACTTAATTTGCACACCCCGTATATATATATTTTTAATCTCCCCAATGTTTTATCATTTTTCGTAAGGTCCTACAAGATTTTCCCTGTACTCCCAATTGCCAAGATCTTAAACAACTTTCGTATTAACATTCTTCTATTTTAATTCTAGTGTTAATAAGCTAACACATCCTGTTGACATTAGATTTTTACAAATCGTGAATCGAGCGTAAATATTTCAGCGATTTATTTGTTTCACTAGTTTGAATTGAATATTGTTGAACTAGTTTAAAAAACAATTGGATTCAATTATGAACTTTCAATTGAATTCTGTCTCGTTATTTTCAATTTTCTGTCAAATTTAATGGCTGCATACGAAGTAATAGACATGATCAATTTGAACAATAAAAATAATGTAATTTAAATAACAGAGTAATTTATTAAATTTTATACTTTAAATAGAATTAATTGCATAGGTTTGAAATTTGATTTTAATTTACACTGATAACTGTTGTGGCCAACTCACGACTTTCCTCTTATTACTAATTTAATTATTTACACTATATATATATATATATTTATATTGAATAAATTTTTTATTTCATAATCGTCATAAATTTATTATAAAAAGTTATAGAGACGTTTCTGTTAGGTAGCCAATCATCCTCAGTCCAATTGTAAAAAATAATATATTTCCACATTAAAATGTTTGGAACGGACAGGAACAGTTAATCATAGTCTAGCCGAACGGTCTGTCCTATACTGAATATGATATAGATATATATATATATATATATTAGTCATATATATATTAGTCATAATTTCGTCGGGCAGTAACGGGCTTGCCTGCTCTGATACAACATGTCGCACTTCTACGTATGCAAAGTGGTCTAGCTGTTAAAATATGTTTAGAAGTTTTTATATAGTTTTGGTTTCAGGACATTCGCTTTTATATATATATATATATATATATATATAAAAGAGAATGTCCTGACTGGCTGACTGACTCACTCATCACCGCCCAATACGAACCCCTGGGTCTAGAGACTTGAAATTTAATTAATTATTTATTTATTTATGGAGGTGACACCGCGAAAGGCTCAGTAAATCAGTTATGGTTCCTTAGATCGTACCCACATTTACTTGGATAATTGTGGTAATTCTAGAGCTAATACATGCAAACAGAGTTCCAACCGGAGACAGGAGGAATGCTTTTATTAGATCAAAACCAATCAGCGTCGGACGGGTTTGCGCGTTCGTTCGCCGCTCAACTTGGTGGACGGTGAATCTGAAGAACTTTCGGCTGATCGCACGGTCTTGAACCGGCGACGCATCTTTTATATGGTATGTCTGCCTTATCAACTGTCGATAGTAGATTCTGCGCCTACCATGGTCGTAACGGGTAACGGGTAATCAGGGTTCAATTCCGGAGAGGGAGCCTGAGAAACGGCTACTACATCCAAGGAAGGCAGCAAACGCGCAAAATACCCACTCCCAGCACGGGGAGGTAGTGACGATAACGATGATCAATTGGAGGGCAAGTCTGGTGTCAGCAGCCGCAGTAATTTCAGTTCCAATAGCGTATACTAAAGTTGTTGCGGTTACAAAGCTCGTAGTTGAATCTGTGTCTCGCGCTGTCAAATTTGGAGAGTATATTCTCTCCATGACGTGAACATTCACTAAAAACGGATTTTCAACCCCAAAGGGGTGAAAAGAGGTGAAATGTGATTGCCCGGATTCCTTAATATCTCTTAAGGCCGATGGAATACCGACTTAGTGTTTCTTCTTCTTTGGGCGCTATCAGTCAGGTTTACTTTTGGCCTCACTCACATAAATTCTCCATTTCGATCTATTAATTGACAGGTCTTGCCAAGCACCCTGTATACCAATACTTGTTAGATCTTCGGTTAGCTGATCTCTCCATCTCTTGCGAGGTCTTCCTACTAGTCGACGGGTATTCAATCTTCCTTCCAGTATCTTTATAAACATTCTGTCCTTCCTTATCCTCATAACGTGTCATATCCACTGTAATCGTCTGCCTCTGAGTTCTTGTGTGATACTTGGCCTTGAGTACAGTTCTCGGATATCTTTGTTCTTATGGATTCTCCATTCACCACTAATTTGAAAGGGACCAAAGATTCTGCGTAATATTTTATTTTCGAAAACTATGAGGTGTTGTCGATCTCGCTTTGTTGAGATCCATGCTTACAAAGATTACACAAACAAATGTCGAAAAACTTATTTCAGAATTTTGTCTTAATCAACCTCTAAAGGGGTGAATTTACAATCGGGATGAATTATACATCATGTCGTATTTCCTGTGTTTGTTGAGTTATAACATTTCTTTTTTGGCACATAGGTGTCTTTTTAAAATATCTCGAAATGGTTTGGATAGTTTTTTAAAATATCTCCCTTAAATTATGAAAAGGGGTGAAATGTGATTTCAAGAATTCCTTAATATCTCTTAGGACCAATAAGATATCGACTTGGTTTTTGCTTACAAAGATTACCCATACAAATGCCGAAAAACTTATTTCAGTAATTTGTCCTAATAAACCTCTAAAGAGGTGAATCTACAATCGGACTGAATTATACATCCCTTGTATAAATATCAATAAATATCTTGAAATAGTTTTGGCAGTTTTCACCCCTAGGGTGCAAGTAGGGTTTTTTTTATTCAATAGAACATTATACATGAAATTCGCAAGGTATATTCCTTTCATGCCGTAAGCACCTACTAAGAAGAGAATTTTCGAAAGTCGCCCTCCACGCTGGTAAAAGGGGGTTGAAATATGATTTCAGGGATTTCTCAGTATCTATTAGGACCAATCAGATATCGACTTGGTTTTTGCTTACAAAGGTTATCCATACAAATGTTTGAAAATAAAATTTAAGATTTTGCCCTATTTAACACCTAAAAAGGTGAATTTACATTCGGGGTGAATTATAGAACCATTCGTATTTTCAGCGTTTGGTGAGTTATAACATTCCTTTTTGGCATTTATGTTTCTTTTCAAAATTTTTATTTACTTACAAAAATAAATTTTTTATTTGGTTCCGCTTAAACATTTGGAATAGCCTATATGTTAGGGATGGGAAAAAAACATCGATGTATCGAAAACATCGATGTTTTTACCATCGATGGTCAGATGGCGATAGTATCGATAAAACATCGATGTCTACTACCGATGTCGATGTTTAAACTTTGAAATTCAGAAACTACTGCTAGAGCGCTGGAATCTTAAAATTTAAATTTTTATTAATATTAGTACACAAAATATAAGCGCCATCTATTGTGATATAACAATACTAATAGTGTTAGATCTTATTCTTTTTAGCAGTTGGCAGAATAAGAAAAAAATAAGAAGAAACTTCTAATTTTTGCAAAAAATGCAACGACCAACGATGCCAACAAACTTGTTGCTGTTTGAGTCTTGTTGACACTTTCCCAGTTGTTATTCCTCCAATCCCTGGAATACCGTATTGGGAAATATAATTATAATTTATTTATTAATAAAACTATTAATAGGATTATTATATTGTAATGTTAGTGTAAAATTAATATTAGGATTGCTATGTTAGTGTTATAAAAAATGTAATATGTATTTCAACTTAAAAAAGTAAAAAAAAATGTGTATGACAGTATGTTATTTTTATGTTAAATAATATAAAATTAACATTAAGATTACTATATTAGTATTATAATAAAATGCAATAATTCATTTTATAAATGTAAAAATAGTAGGAACAAATTAGGATTATTATATTGGGTAATGTTAATGTGAAATTAATTACTATTAAAAAAGAATATTTCTATTTAAAAATCTAATAAATGCTTTTTGTGTATTATAAGTTACTTTTTTTCGTATTTTATCTTTACATTAAAAAAAATATATATATATATTTTTTTATTAAATAAATCCTATATAATATAAATAAATAGCTTTTTTTAATATTAATAAAACATCGATGTATCGGAAACATCGATGTTTTTTCAACATCGATAGTAAGGCGCCGATGTTAACATCCATGTTAAACATCGATGTTTTGCCTTCGATGTACATCCCTACTATATGTACAAGCTGTATGTGATTAACTGAATAATATACGAGGTGTATAAATTAAGTAATGGGTTGACAACATAGCGTTTGATCTGGCAACATTTGGGAAACGGGATTTGTAGCATGCCAGGTAAACATGTAATACGCCTTCAGTACGAGTTTGAACGCGCTAGAATATTTTTGTTGTCCGTAGCGATTTTTTTCGTGAAACAGTTTTTTCTAGTGCGTTCTAAAATTGCTTCAGACTTGGGCACAGTGGAAACTTTTGCAAAACTTCAGCAGGCCTACGAAGACAGTGTTTTGTCAAGAAACCAGTTTTTTTTTAGTGGTTTAAAGCATTTTCGGAAGGAAGAGAGTCGATTGAAGATGCATCACGCAGCCGAAGGCCTTCATCTTCAAGAACCGATGAAAATGTCAACAGAATCTGGGATATTGTGCATTCAGATCGTCGGCTGACAGTCAGAATGACCGGGGAAGAGTTGAATTTGACTCATAGTACCGTTCATAAGATTTTGACCAATGAATTGGGGATGAGACAATGCGCCTTGTAACACAGCAATTTCAATAAACGAGTTTTTGGCCAGTAAAAACATTCCTGTGGCTCCTCAGCCTCCTTATTCGTCTCACTTGTGTCCTTGTGACTCTTCCCAAGATTGGAAAATCACGTCAACGGACGTCATTTTGGGACACTCGAAAAAAATCAAACGTCCGTAACCGACCAGCTGAAAGCTATTCCAGTATCTGACTTCCAGCACTGCCATGAGGATTGAAAGAACCGTCTCCAACGCAGTGTGGCTTCCCAAGCAAGTTATTTTGAGGGACACAATACTGAATTGTAATTCTATTCCAATAAAAAAAATATATAAAAATCAGTCCGGTTACTTATATAAAAATTTGAACAAATATATAAAAGAGAAAACTAAAATCCCTGTAAACAAATTCAATCATTTTTTTGTATTCTTCATAGATTTAATTCGTTCTACCATTTTCCTATTATATTTGAACAAACCTAAAAGAAAAATAAATACAATCCTTGATTAAACTAAAATCTCCAACGGGGAAAAAATAATTCAATTTAAACAATAACTTGATATTTATAATTGAAAAATTTCCCCTTTGGTACATATTTTTCTTTTTGTCCGCCAGGGTGTGTTACGTTTCAATTTATGAAACAAAAGATAAAACTCTCTAACCTCCAATATGGCGGAACAGTATTAAGTGCTTATCATTGGTTAACGTCACTTAAATTTATTACTATATTATCGATTCATATATGATTTACTTCCTTTAAATGTACTTTATCACGATTAATGGGGTGGATGGTTTTAAAATCACATATGATCATGTGGAAGAATGATAACTTCATCCTGTTTGTAAATTTGAAATTGTGTTTTTAGCTTCTAAAGTCTTGATTTTATTTATTAAACACTTAATATATATATATATATATATATATATATATATATATATATATATATATATGTTAGCGAAAATATAATTATGCAACATTTACACTTATTAACGATCGTAGGGTGCTATATCGTTGCTAAAGCATATTGTTTTATGTAAATAGAATAATATAAAATATATCATATGATGTGCGAGACGTATTAGTTGATAAATAAAATCATGTCTTATTATTCATAAAATACCTTTTTTATTAATATCAGAAGTGTGATTGGCCTATCACCCACAAGAAAATTAAAATAGAAGACTATAAGTGCAATATTAAAAATGTTTTTTTACTGCAACAATACATTGGTGTAAAGAAATTGTCGTATAATATTGCAAAGGCTAATGTAAAGTTTTCAGTTAAAGGTGACGATTGAGAATCATATAAAGGTAGTATGAATTATGAGCTAGATAATAAATTGGCAAATTTCAAGTTATATTGTCAAAAATTAAGTGGTTTCTAAGGAAATGACACTCATTGGAATAAATTTGAAATGTGACATTTTTTCAAAAATGGAGAATATGTCAGGATTAATTATCCAAAGCAGATCTCTAATAATTGTCAGGATGAACGAGCGTTGCTTTGTTATTAACAAACACATTGTATGAAGGTAACTAATTAGATTGTTGACGACAATGGTAAGAGGTAAGAGGTTGTTTTGGTTAAATCATATGGCACGTGTTAGCCATAATGTGTAAAAATTAGATTTGAGATTTTGTTTTTGATATTTGTGATTTAATGTCTGAGTTATGATATTTGAGATTTGATAATTAAGATCTGAGTTTCGAGATTTGAGTTTTAAAGTTGAACGTTTATTGGAAAAGATAAATGACAGATCACTGGGATCGGATTGGCAGAATAAACTGATAAATGTAATTGCTAATGAGTTGAGAGAAAAGGTTGTCGAGTACCGCAAGACATGCCGCTGCCAGTGGCATCAGTCCGGTAATAGCTCTGTAACCATGGTGGCAGATGGTGAGCTATGGCGACGGGCTGATGATGTTGATGATAAAGCACTGTGTGTGCAGAAACAAATAAACGGTCTCTGAGCTTGTTGTACTGTAGACAATCTGTAATGAAGGAAACTAATAGATAGTTACTGAGTATCTGAGCTTGTTGATCTAGTCACTGAGTTTGTGATAGAGAAATGAATTGATAACAAAAAGTCTCTAAACTTTCAGATCACGATTTATACTTTGCTTCTGGGAGGTTTTGTTTTAAGCAAATATTTATTTTTACTAATTGATATTGGTGCATGGTTGATTTTGTTAAAAATCAATTCTGCGCCCAAATTGCTCTATTTACAGATTATGAATTAGGTGAAGAATTTGAAGATGCAGTAGAAGATGAATGGTGGACCAGCTCAAGAATGGAATTCCTGGTATGCAGGATGCTGCCACTGGTATGCAAGATGCAGAATGCTGTTGTTGGTATGGAGCAGACCATTGGTGGTATGCAGGTTGCTGTTGCTGATAACAACAATGCTGTTAATGGTGTGAAAAATGCAGTTGCGTCCCGAGAACGTTCCGCATGTCAGTCTGGCCGTGTTAGCGAAAATATAATTATGCAACATTTACACTTATTAACGATCGTAGGGTGCTATATCGTTGCTAAGGCATATTGTTTTATGTAAATAGAATAATATAAAATATATCATATGATGTGCGAGACGTATTAGTTGATAAATAAAATCATGTCTTATTATTCATAAAATACCTTTTTTATTAATATATATATATATATATATATATAATTATGAATGTTTTTGGGAATAGCGGTGGAGAAAAGTAAACTAATTTTACTAGTACCCGATATTTCGGTCTAATTTTTTAGACCTTTTTCAAGGGCTGGAAAATTTATTAAATCAATAAATATAAATTACAGACAAAACTACCAATTTATTGATTTAATAAATTTTCCAGCCCTTGAAAAAGGTCTAAAAAATTAGACCGAAATATCGGGTACTAGTAAAATTTGAGTTTACTTTTCTCCACCGCTATTCCCAAAAACATTCATAATTACATTATTGGAACGGAATAACCATAAATGCAAATATATATATATATATATATATATATATATATATATATATATATATACTGTCTTTTTCATATTTTATTGAGTTCAAATGAATATTTTTAATTATATTATGGCTAAAAAACGTGAATTCACTATGGCAGAAAGGAGTCAAATTGTATTGGACCATTCACAAGAACAGTCGCAGGTGAAAATTAAAAAAACATGGATTGTTCAAGAAAAGCCGTGCAAATTGCCATCAAAAGGTTCAAGAAACTGATACTTATGAAAACCGACCAAAAACCGGAAGAAAACATGCAACCACTTCCAGAGATGATCGTTTTATAAAGAGAAGTGCTCTTTGTAAACGCTAAATATCGTCAAATGAGCTGGTTGGTGATCTGTGGGAGCATAGAGAAGTTAAAGTTTCTTCTAGAACAATCAGAAGACGTATAGTGGATTCTAATTTGCATGGAAGAAGAGCTAGCCAAAAACGACTGTAGACCGAGCGACACAAAAAACTTCGCCTTGAGTGAGAATATCATTTGATCTAATGAGTCCAATATAGAAGTAAGCATTGTAATGGTTTAATATACTTATGGCGGGTTGCTAACGTAAGAGTTTTCTTTAACTCAGGTTAAAATCATTGGTTTTTGTATACTACAACATACAAAAAAAAAGTTTTTAACTTGAGTTAGGGATAATTCCTATTTTAGCAACCGGCCATAACGAATTTAACAGAAAAATAAATTTTTAGGCAATTATTGCACTAACAATACAAAATTTAATTTGCTATAAATTTACGAAATTAAGATTTGTTTTTTTCCATGGTGGATCAGACTTTTGGACAACCTGCAGCCATCTTTGTAAGACGTAGGCTGGGTGAAGCTTTTCATCCCGACAGCATCATCTCTACGGTCAAATCTGGTGGTAATAGCATCATGATCTGGGATGCATGTCCGCCAGTGACTTAGGCGAAATTCTTTTGTGCGAGGAACGCATTATTCTGCTTGTTATATTACCGTGCCTAATGAAGTTTTGGATCCATCAATTTTTAAATTATTTGATGAAGACAATTCAGAATATGTTAACAAAATAATGCCCCCTGTCACAAAGCCAAAGCAACAAATAAATGGCTTTTCAAAAACAGTGTGCCACTTTTTGCATGGCCTTCCAGTCACCAGATTTATCGTAAATTGAAAATTTGTGGTCGATTCTGATAAACAAGGTGTCTCTTTACAAATGCAAATCAAAAGAAGAATTTAAGAAAATTATTGTGGGCGAATGGTTCAATGTGCAAACCGATGTCGTAGAAAACTTGTGGAAAGTATGCGTAAAAGAGAACGTGCGGTAATTAAAGCACGAGGAGGTACCACAAAATATTAATAATTTTGATTAAAGTTGCCATTAAAAGTTGTATGTATTATTTTATTTACCATTTTCCTGTAATAATCATAAAATTCAATAACACGTAGGGTGCTTCATACATATGTCCAAGGCTGTATATATTATATATATATATATATAGATAAATTAAAATTTCTGGAAAAAAATATATATTTTGTACTCTAAAACAATGGATTTCTTTCCGGTCTCCCTAATATAATCTTATTGAAATTTGTAGTTTAAAATTTCCATTTACTTGCTTTGCATCTTAATTTTAAAAGAGCAGTTTTTTCTCTTGGTTTTCGCCGCCTATGGAGTGTTATATAAATTAAACGGGAGCAAGGATCTAAATGAATATTCCCGCGGGAGAAGCAGTGAGCCTGGTGTAGTCCTGCGCATCGCCATCCTTCCCATAGCACTTAATAGTACAATGATCCGTAGTACGATTTACGGAGAATGTCTTTGCCATTGCACTCCATTCTAACAATTGCTCGTCTCTCACTACTGAATACAGTTATTTTATGCATAAAGCCAACGCTATTTCTCTAGAGTTACCACTAAAACTCTTGTATTTTGTGAAACGATCACGTTCTTTAACTAGAAAGGTTTCGTTCCAGATAATTTAGGATTAAATTGAATTAATCTCTTCAATTATACACACATCGGAAATTGTGTGTATACAATGTATTGTCGGCGTACCTAAGATTGCTGATCTTTCGGCCTCTTATTGCGAAGCCACCTTCCCACTTTTCTACATCAAATAGCAAATTAATCATAAATATTAAAGAATAGTGACAAGAGGTTGCATCCTTGTGCCACTCTATTACGTCTGTATCATAATGTAACCATGGAAATGATAACTTTATGTTTCACTTTAATATAAAATCACAGTATTGCGAAACACAATCAATTAACCTTATTAAGCAGGCCAAGTCTTGCTATCATATTGTCAATAATTTACACAAGACTACCCCTTATTATATAACGATGTCAGAATCTTGGTTATATGGAGAAGCAGAAGCAGAAGCCATTATGTTAGTATGATATTTCGTCCTTGTTCTAATGTATATTGATCGTTTATTGTTTTCCGCGAACACTTGATCTCTTGAATCAACTAATTAAACTCATAAGGGTGCACAGTAAAGGGCTGTTTAACTCTCTTGATCAGTCACAGGACTGATAATGTTTAAATTAGGGAAACGCTAAGAGAAAATAGAAAATCAAGGCAAAGGATACTATCAAAAACTAATATGATGCTTCAAAATCATTGCTAATGCAAGGGAGGTAATTTTGATATTGATTTAGAAATAAAATTTCATTAATATATTCATTATAATGATCCAGTTAGAGTAAAATATTAAATGATAAAAAATAATCTATTTCTTAGAATGGGCACTTAAGGTAAATGCAATTATAAGAAATTGATTTATCCGTTACTATGTGATATTCCATATTAACAAGATAAATAAAACACAAAATTGCTACGCAAAATATCACTTTATTGTAAAATAATGCGTCTATAGTTTCGCCATACAATGGCATTGTTAAGTATTCAAAAATAAATGAATGTAGAACAGTTAGTATACTACCTTTATATGCTAACAATTTAGAAAAATCTAATTAACAAATACCTGGAAGATAAGCGAATAAACTAAATCTTGTTCATTGAGGACCAGTGCGCCCTGCCTCAGATGTTTAAATATTTCTAAAGATTCAAGAAGATTTAGTTTATAGCCCTTTTTTACAAAATGTAATGGTTTCAAACATTTAGGATTAACGGAATAACACTTTTTCAGATGGTCACTAAAGGTTGACTGATAAATGTCCAGATTAGAATTAAAAGCTCTGTTATGTTCCTTTAATCTAATATTAAAATTTCTTCCTATTTGACCAATATAAAGGGAACTGCACTCACAAGTCAATTTAAAGACTCCAGACTTAAAAAGGGGTTTAATAGGGTCCTTAGCGTTAAAAAGACAATCAGATATTTTAGAGGGGGGTTTAAAGGCAATTTTTAAATTGTGTTTTTTGAATAGATTGGCAATTTTATCGGATATAGTACAGTAATATTCTACATTCATTTATTTTTGAACACTTGACAAATGCTATTGTATGGCGAAACTATATTCGTATTATTTTACAATAAAGTGATATTTTGCGCAGTAATTTTGTGTTTTATTTATCTTGTTAAATGCAGTTATGTTTATGTGTATAACTTGAAACCCTAATATCATGAACAATGAAAGCGAATCATAAATTCTATATTAGTTTTTAAAAATAAAAAATACGTATTAGTTCGCCTTCAGACTCTGTGGCAAGTGATGGCCAATGTTTACATTTGTCTAGCTCCGCGTATCGTCAGTACAGATAACACATAACAAGTCACAGCCAACGTACGTTAGGCTTGGCACTGGTCGACGTTCACTTTCAAGGCGGCATTCTTATAAAGGCGCCTACAAACAGTGTGGTAAGTAAAGGCCAATGTTTACATTTGTCGAGCTTCGCGTATCGTGTGTACATCAACACAAGTTAGAGCCAACGTAAGTTGAGCTTGGCGCTAACCGATGTTCGCTTCCTAGACGGTATTTTATCATACGTCAAAGGAGTTTGACTAATGTTGGTGCTAACTTGCATACACATATCGCTATCGTATATATTGTCACTTGTGTGGTTTGATTGAAAGACAACTCCTAGTTTTAACAATACAATTTATTAAATATATATCATATTGACAATGTTTTGCTGTTGTATGTAATTGTATGTATAAATCTATCCATGGAGTTGGAGAAGTCCTCGGTCCACCCCGTGTTGGCTAGGATCGGCTTGGGCCTATCTACAAGGAGGGGGCTGCCCATCAGGGAGTCGAGGAGCCTGGAGAAGCCTTCTCCCACTCACATGGTACTGCTTGCTTGGCTCACCAGCTGTACCAGTGTTGCCAGATGTACGATTTAAATCGTATTTGTACGATTATTTTTGCATGTGTACGATGTACGACTTCTTGGTATCAGATGTACGATTTTTTTGATGTTTTTATTGATGAAACATATTTATTTATATATATTTTTAGTAAGTTAAATATTAATATTATATAATGCGATATATTGAATATTTTAGCCCTCGGATTTCAAATCGACGCGCTCTTAAATAGAATGGTTTATGTCGCTAAGATCGGGTATGCTCGGGCATATACGAATATTCAAAAAATATAAAAAATATATAAAGCTCACTCCTCATTAGTTATACCCTTTTCAAACTAGAACTTTAAGACGAATGAACTTAAAGTTCACCGATGTTTAACATCGGTTTGCTTTCACACTTGATGTTTAAATCTCTCATCTGTCATCAGCTACAGTAATTTTGTCCTTAAGTTACCGTCAGGAAATTACCAGTTTTGAACTGTCTGCGCAGACGCACATTTTGAATTATTATAAACAAATATGGATATTTCATTTCATTCTACAATAAAGACATTACAATAAAGAATATATTACACCTCAATTACAGCTCAATTACTGTAACTCTGTATTTTATTAAACACATTATTAAAATAAATAATTTTATTATAAAAATAAGTATAAACTTCTTATAACGTCGATATAATACAGTATTCTTGTTTTTGATAATACAAAATGTTGACAGCACAAATTCAAAGAGTATTTTTTTATAATAGAAATTATGTTGGCAATGCGGACGATGTTTAAGACGCAGATCTCTGTCTACAACATCGCTTGTATTTAGACGAGGTCATACGTTTTCACATTAGCGTTTAAAGACACATTCACTTTAACATCCGATCTTAAAGTTCTAGTGTGAAAAGGGTATAAGAGTACTGTACTCAGTGGAGCACCCAGGGGGGGGGCTCCAAGAAGGATGGAAATACCAAATTTTTTAATTAGCATTATGGATCTTAGGTAAATATATGGATATGGATTTAAAAGTAGAGATGAGGACCTTCTTTTCTATTCATCACTTGTATTTTACAAGTGAGGACCTTTTTGTCTTTTTGTCATCGAAGCGAGGAGCTTCACTTTTTTTCTGTCTACCCCCCCCCCCTATACATTTTTTATCCTTTTCTGCTAGTATGATTGTGCAATAGAAAAATATATACCTAATAATTTTTAAATTAATTACAAAGCCAATTTTTTGTACGATTATTTTTTAAAAAATACGATTGTTTGTACGATTGTTTTCATGAAAATACGATCATTTTGAAGTGTTGGTACGATTTTTTCTTTTTCACCATCTGGCAACACTGAGCTGTACGAGTATCTGGCGTCAGTGTCTCGGTTGTCACCTTGTGGACTGGTACGTATAGAGCAGTTGGATAGATTCCTCTTTCTCGGTACCGTGCGACGTCCATGCATTTGTACTACTGGTTGATCTACTTCCAATATTTATTCGTCATGACAAATATTTCCTTATTACGAAAATTCGACGTTTGTATTTCGTAATCAGGTAACATATGTTAGACGCTGGCAAATAGTTTTTTAATCAAACATCTGAGCATCACAATATCTAGATGTCACAATCCTAACCTAGGATTACCTTTGTGACAATATAACACACACACACTTGTCATCACAGCAGTCGTGTTGTGCTCAACATGCTTAAAGTAAAAGTAATTTTTTATACTTTTAATCTAATATATAAAGTGCAATGTATGTTTGCTTGTGTGTGGGATTGTTGGGTTTCGTCTCATGTCGTAAGATTTCGTAAAATAAGGTGCATGCCTTGTATTTAACATATATTTTTAGACACTCTGTATGCAAGCTGTTCAATATAACCGGCGCGCAATCGTTTAAAACAGAGCACGTTTTAAGCGTGTACTTTAAATTAAAAGTTTTTATCTGTAATTTAGTGCTCTACTTTCGTACGAGTGTATGCACGGCATTTTTTAATGGTATCGATTTTATTCTGTACAGGAATATTGTACGAATACTAAATATATATATGTGTACTGTTCTAATACCACTGGGTTCGTTCTTTAAGACTTTCAAACGGAAACGAAATATATTTTAAAGTTGGGATGCCATTTTTTTTCGTAATTAACTGTATACGTAGGATTACTACGTATATTTTGGCCAGAAAAAAAATCGTTGTGTCAGTTATTACATTGAACACACTACCGTTCAATGCTACGAAAATGCGCCTTGTCACACAGCAATTTCAATAAACGAGTTTTTGGCCAGTAAAAACATTCCTGTGGCTCTTCAGCTTCCTGATTCGCCTGACTTTTTCCTCTTCCCAACATTGAAACATCACCTCAAGGGACGACATTTTGGGACACTCGAAAACATTCAAACGTCCGTAACCAACCAGCTGAAAACTATTCCAGTATCTGAGTTCCAGCACTGCTATGAGGATTGGAAGAATGGTCTCCAGCACTGTTTGGCTTCCCAAGGAAGTTATTTTTAGGGAGACAATATTGAATTGCATGTAAAAAATGTATTAAAAATCAGCCCGTTTACTTGATTTACACACCTTGTAGTTTGTCACGGTTCCTGGGAAATATTTTAATTTCATTAATTTCCCTTAGAAATTCAAACGAGGAAATAATTGAATTTCTGGATGTTACTTTTCTTTGGAACCACTAACCCAGTACGAGGTTTGAGACTTGAAGGGTGTGGGGTAAAACTATCAAGGTCTTATTTATTTTTACTTGCCCGACCTTAATATATAAGGGGCAAGTATTGTAATCGCGAACATTTTCGATGTCGAGATTTTGACTGATGACCACGTTTCATGGTCCAGGGAATCCAAAAAACCTATTTTCGAAGCGCCGTCCGTATGTGTGTGTGTCTGTGTGTGTGTGTGTGTCTGTGTGTCTGTGTGTGTGTCTGTATGTATACACGATAACTCAAGAACGGTTCAACTTAGAGAATTCGTTTTGGTACTAAAAAATTCTCCTATTAAATGGGAAGAACCCTATTGTTTTTTATAAAGATCGTTTGAATAGAAATGGGAGTTTACTCGTGTCGATTTTAAGATTTTTGCGAATATTTAGCAACAGAAAAATATTTCGAAAAAATTTATTGAACAAAAGTTACTATAAATGCAATAACTAATAACTTTTATTTGAGATGTTTTTTGATAAAACGAAAAATTTTCAAAATTTTTTGTAAAATTATTTAAAATTTTTCCAAGTCTCAATTTTTTCATATTTATATGTAACGTTTCCATGGTCATGATAATTAATTCGTAACAAGTCAACCAAGCCTTGGACAAAAATTTGTATAGAACATAATTTGATGTATTTTTGAAAATTTATCTAAATATTAAAAAAAAAAAAAAAAATTAAATTAATTTTTTTTTTTTTTTGGGAGGGTAAGTCTATCGGAGGTTTCCCTTCGCCACTGGTTTTTATTTTAGGGCGCCATTCCTCTAACCAAAGAAAGGTGGGAGCACTTTAGATACAATAACAAAAAAATATATACTAAAATTGAAAATTGACTAGATTGCGAATAGGCCACTCTCTCATTACCCATAAACACCTCATGCAGAAAAAAGAACAGGAAATATGCCAAACATGTAACAGCCCAATAACTGTTAAACATATTCTCATTGAATGTGTGAAGTACACTAGAGAAAGAGCCCAAAACAACATCCCAAACTCCTTGGAAGAGGCCTTATCGAACAATATGGAAGCTACAGCCAATATTTTAAAATATCTAGAAGACATTAACCTATCAAATAAAATATAGGAAACAATGTAATGAACTTTTACTGTAAAATCTTTTACTGTGTGTATTATGTGTGTATAGGGTTGCCAGGCGTCCGGATAAAGCAGGACATAGTTAGGCTTTTTGATTGCGTGTCCGGCCAAAATAAACGGTGTCCGGCTTGTCCGGCTTTTGTTAGGCTTTTTACATTTCGCAAACGAGCGAGCGCCGTTTTCTGAACAATAACAAAGAGAACGTTAATTTCAAGAAGCTGTTAGCACACAAGAAATGGGTAGCCTACTTTAAATCGATGAGTAATCAAGATTGCTTTTCAGAATTCCTAACTATTTGTCAGTATTACTTTGCGATCCCAGGACATAACGCAAACGTTGAAAGAGTTTTTTCCTTGATAGGTCAGCAATGGTCAAATGGTCAACAGAGTACATGTTAACACTGTAGCTAAAATGTTGGTAGTAGAATTTAATTTAAAACATTTGACGTGTAAGGATTTTTACAACTGCATTTTGAAAGAAACTGAGCTTTTAAAGCAGATTTCTGCCAACCAAAAATATGAATAATTATTTTTATTGTTTAACTTAAAGTTTTGTTTTGTTTAGATTGTTTTTTTATTTTGTTTTGCTTTGGGAAGTAATGGCAAGTAAATAAGACTTATTTGTGCAATTGCCTTTATTTAATTTAAGAAGAATTTAAATATGTTGATAAATGTTTATCTAGAATCTAATTTTGACTGATGACTTTATTTGACTGATTAATAATAAATTATTTAGACTGATTTGGCGTTTTATTTATTTTTTATTTATTTTTCATTAGAATTTAACAAGATTTATGGTAATAATCAAAAAAGCTTGATTCTACATAAAAAAAATTTGTCGTACCTATTAATACTGAGATACAAAATCCTCAATAATGTAGGGTGTCCGACTTTTTTACCCAAACGTCCAGCCAAACTGGCTGGTCTGTTCAGCTATTAGGTTTGGCGACCTGGCAACCCTATGTGTGTATATAATTTACTGTGTGTATAATTTTATGTAACTCAAAATTCCTGCTTACATCTAAGTATAATGAACTTAAAATTTAATGTAATATTTGAAACTGTTACGGGGTGTTAATGACCATGTAGTTGATAAACCCCAAAATAAACTTTAATTAAAAAAAAAAAAAAATTGAAAGTATAAATGATGGGGTAATTTATTTTCACGGCCAATTATTGTAACATATTTACAGTAATAAATTGAGTATAAATAAAATAAACTAATGCAAATTTGTAGCCACAATTAAAATTAACGCAATTTACAACTTAAACTAACTTAACCTAAGATACGTTACAATAATTGGGAAACTTGATAAATTTTGAGATGAAATCCAAATAGACCAAAACGATAAACATACGTTATCCAGATTCCTCAAATTAAATTTTGCAGATGGTTTCCAGAAATAAAATTATTAAATATCCAATACCAAAAACGCCGTTTGATAATACGGTGTTTATTACAATTATATGTTTTTTTTTTTAATTTAAAATGGGGACAATTTCCGTCTTACGGCTTCCTATATTAATTATGAACTTCGCACAATGCGGCTGAATCAATTTAATATTCAAAATTTCATAGATTCAGTTTGTCTTTAATAATTAATACCTCCAAAAAAAAAAAAAAAAATAGTACAAAACCTTCCAAACAGATTCGTTTGGTTTTATTTATCGCCACTCTCAAACGTCGGTTCCATAGCAACTTTAATAATCTTATTACAAATTTATCTAAACTTCTAAAATTTCACGTGACAAGTTGTTATTCATATTATTGTTATGAGTCATTACATATGTATGTTAGTTAAAATTTTTGTTGTACAGCAACAATAGATATTTGAGTTATATTCATTACACATCACAAAACCACTAGTCTTTAATAATATAAAGCTATCCCTAACTGAAAATCACAAATGTTAACAATGAAAGGGTAAGATTTGGTTGACTGAACTAATTCTACCAACTAAATGGACAACATTCTACGAACATTCACAACGATATGCTAAATTTGAGAGCAACCATTCGACAGATTCGGTCAGTTAGTTCAACCAAATACATTCATTTGAAAACCCCACTTTATAGAATGATTACAGGACAAATTCTAATGACAGTAACTATATGGTTTTCCAAAAAGTTTCTTTAAACCATAGACAAATCTACTCATTTGTATCTAAGTATCTAAGTCAGATACTTAGTCTCTGACCCATAAATATATTCTATGTAGCTTTATAAATGGGTCAAGCTAAAATTCCAGTCAAAAAATATTTGTGAAAGAGTTTCCAAACGAAACCTAAACGAAACCTGTTGTCACTGATAATTTCAAGAAAGTGCGTTAAATATGAACGGAAGACGTGGATTTCGTTTTCCCACTCGCACAAATAAGGTTCTAACTTTAGAATTACTTAACCGATTTTAATAAATGATAGCCGAAAACCTGATCAGATGATGTGGCTAAAGATAGAAAGAAAAAAAAAACCTGAAAATCGGATCAGCAGTACTTAACTGATAAGCACACATACAGACAGACAGACAGACATACTGACAGACAGACATAGAGAGACGTTGCCTTTTATATACCTTATATAGAAATACTTACTTACTTAATCCTGAAGCCTTTCTAGCATGTGGCGTAAGGCCGCATTCAGAGCTCTTTAAATTAACACATTGTAGACTATTCGTTGTCATGTTGTGCGTTATGTTTTTATACATTGTTTTAACGTTCGACGTACCGTTTACAGCAGTTAGAAATTAGTGGGTTACGAATAGTCCGACATGTGTGTGTCTTTAACCAACTACATGGCTTCGTAAAATATTTTCTATCTATTATCATTTTTATAATTCTGCTGTCCTAGATTTTAACTAACTAAACCTAAACTAATTACCTAAACTGATCATATTTACTGTCCGTCTTTGTAATTTTCAGCAAGATTTTTTAATGATGACATTATGCTAGGTTTTGTAAAGGCATATAATAATTATGGTGTCTCCAATAGACTGAGATAGCCAATGTGTTTATATGTCTGTCTCATTAAAACAACTCACAAGCTATAAGTTTTGAAAATTATCCACAATCGACAAGGAGCAACATATTAAATTTTGAGGTCTGAATGGTTTATCACGTTACCATATGACAAGCTTGTTAATAACAACCAACAGAGTAAAAACCGTAATCTACAGTTTATTGATTTAAGAGCTCTGAATGCGGCTTAAGGCTATAGTCGAGATACTTATTTTATAGTGTTGTTCTCCATACTTCTTTCCATCGTGTACTGTTATTTATATGTTTTCTAATCTACTCCCACTTTACACCTCTCTTCGTTGCAGTTTCTTTTGTTTCTTTATTTCAGGTTTTTCTCGGTCTTCCTGGTCTTACTTTCTTTACTGTTCTTGCTTCAAAAACTCTTTTTACTATTTTGTCTTCACTCATTCGGTGTATATGTCTCAGCCATCTTAGCTGTCCTTCTATTAAGGTCTCTATTGGCTTTGTGTCTAGTTTTTCTCTAAATACTTCATTTCTTATTCTGTCCAATTTTGTTTTATCATACATTTTCGTTAAAAATCTCATTTTGAAGCTTCTTATTTTGGACCTGTGCATCTCTGTGATGGTCCAGAATTCTGAGGCGATTGTGAAAATCGGTACTGTCACCTGTTTGAAGACCTTGATGTTGGTTGGTATTTATCTTTTACTTAGGAAACCAGTGGCGAAAGGAGACCTACACTAGACTAGCCCTCCCATAAAAAAATAATAAAAAAAAAATATTTAAAAAAAATAAAATAAAAAACGATTTAGGTAAACCTTCAAAAATATATCAAATTATGTTCTATACAAATTTTTGTCCAAGGCTTGGTTTACTAGTTTACTTCCGTTTCCGGTTTCGGACTCATAAAAAACAATAGTGTTCTTTCTAATTAATAGGATAATTTTTTAGTACCAGAACTAACTCTCTAACTTAAGGGGGGGGGGGGATGGTATTTTTGATGATTTTTTTTCAATTTTTTTTTTCATTTTCTTATTCGATTGTATATATCTTCAAGAGTATCCCATTAAAATTTCAAGTTAATCGGAGCAAAATTGACTGAGATATACTCATTTTAATACTAGTACCTATTATTTGTTTTTTCGCGCCTATCGTATGTATATCAGCTTTATCAGGCTTTAATATCGATATCATCTGCTTTATACTCTTAGAGAGGCGACTCGTGTCGAATATCTTTGATACATATATTGAAATATACTTGTATATAAGCTATATATGTGTGTTGTACCGGTATATTATTTTTGAGCAGTTATACACATTCTTTATTTTTAAACGCGTTTTCTGAAAAATAGCTTTTTTTGATGCGGTGTACATCATAACTCAAAAACTAATGAATGGATCTTTCTGAAATTTTGCACACTTCTTTATAAATCATTTTACTAGGACGTTGAGTTTTTGCTTTTATTTTGAATATTTTGTTTTATTACCATTTTTCCGATTACCAAACACGTTTTTTTACGTTTTTTTCGATTTTTTGACTTTAAAGTCGTACCAAAAATTTAAAACTCAATTTAATAAAAAAAACTCGACGTCACTACCTGAAGAAACTTTTAAACTAACCAAAACTTTTTGAATTATATGTTTCAGATGATTGTCACTAGATATCGTGTACACCGCAAATCAATTTTTTTTGGAGTGTTGACTAAAAAATGACGCCAATGGCTCATTTTTCAATATTTTTCAATAAAAATTTAACGCAATACTCTTCAAGTGTTGTTCTTTAAGATAGACTTTCACCCATTTAGATTACCTTTACCAGCTTTCCACAAATCGTTCTTAAAAGTATGCTTAAAAAATGCAAAATTAACCATACCCCCCCCCCTTAAACCGTTCTTGAGTTATCGTAAATACACACACACAGACACACACACACACACAGGCACACACACATACGGACGGCACTTCGAAAATAGGTTTTTGGATTCCTTGGACCATGTAACGTGGTCATCAGTCAAAATCTCGACATCGAAAATTTTCGCGATTAAAATACTTGCCCCTTATATATTAAGGTCGGGCAAGTAAAAAATAATAAATATAGAATATATAGAGATAGGGCTAAAATGCCATGATTTTGTACCTTTGTACGAGAACGATGTGGCAAGAAAAAGAAATAAACCTCGAATTTTATTAAAAGAATTTATTTCACTAGCTTTAGAGCTAAATAGTAAAAGCTTTGAACTTTCAATAAAACTTTTACAAGTAATATATTACAAAGTTTTAAAATTAATATGCTGCTATTTGAAAACGTGCCTCTACGTTTTCTTTGATAGAAACGGATCCTTTTTAATTTCCGGTGTATTGTGTTCTTTACGAATAATAACTTATATTATAGAAATATATTTAAAACAAAGAACATCATGATCCTTTGTCTTATATTGTCATTCAAAAAGAAGAATCAACCGGGATTTAAAATGAATTCTTACACCGGGAAAATTATTAATATAATTTAGGTTCAGATTTTAGGGCACTGAGAATAATATTTGTGTTAATGGAAAGGGTTTAAACGTAAAGGCAGGGATGACGCTATCCTGGGGTGCATTCCACCTGGGTGGTTATTAATAAAATAACAGGCTAAACATTTTTTTTTTTTTAACATTCCGTATAATCTCCACAGATTATAAGTTTCATATACAAAATTAACAATCGGAAAAATAAAAAATAGTAACAATATACAAATAAAAATTTGCAAGGGATTGCAATATATCTAATAGGATATTCTAAATTGTAGAAAAAAATATTGTTATAATGTTATTGCTCAATTACTTAATAAAATAGATCAGAAAAGAATTTTCTGTATCTTTTAAAATATAGTTGGTTGTCAAATAATTTTTATAGGCTATTTCAAACGATTAAACGGAGCTATCTAGTTACTTTCATCGTTTGAATTTGGCCGTTTTGTTTAAGCTTTGTAAATGCCGACCGGTGTAGCGTAGTGGTAACACATCTGCTCTGCGTTGCTAAGGTCTCGGGTTCGAATCCCGTTCAGACATGGAACTTTTCAAAAATATAAATTGTCCTGGCTAATTGCCAAAGAAAAAAAGGCCATTAAAATTAAAATAAAATTAAAAAAAGCTTTGTAAATCATACATAAAATAAAAAAAATTTGGTTAAGGTTAATATAATTTTAATCTGTCATTTTCTTTATATTTGGATTTTTTGTGTCATCCTTAACACAAATTTCCCATTTATTTATTTTCATTAAAATATGTAAAAAAAGTATTTTAATTTTGACATTCGTTTCCATAGTTTCATGGTTGGAAATTTAAATTTTGACATTCCAACATGAAAAATGAAATAACCCAAGCAAGGTTCCTTCTCATGACAACCTAAAATAACTTAATTCCCATTTAGTTCCTCCTAAACGTTTGGAAAAGCCTGTATATTCTTATAAGTTCGAAGATGAATAACTGCAAGCTCTATTGGAAGAAAATCCTGCTCAAACATTCAAAGAATGGGCTCAACAGATCAAAGTCGATTAATAATGACGTTTATAAGGCATAAGAAACATCCAGAAAATAAGGAAGATAGCTACCACATGAATTGGCCGAAAATGCTAAATTTCTAATCGCTTAAACATCTAGATTTCTTTGCTTGTAAGGCATAAAAATAAGAATTCCTTGTGGCGTATCGTGACCGGCGATGAAAAATTGATCTATTACAACGTGAAACGTAAGGAATCATGGGTTGATCCTGATCAACCAACAACGTCAAAATCAAAGTGAAATATCTACTATCACAAAGCAATGCTTTCTATTTGGTGGGATATGGAGGGTGTCGTGTATAATGAGCTGTTAGAACCAAAGGAAACAGTCACCACCCAACGTTATCGACAATATTTGGAGCGTTTGAAAACAACCATCAATTGCATCGCCGAAAAATGATTCTTCTCTATGACAATGCTCGGCCCTATGTTGGTATAGCCGTGAAACAAACACTGATAGAGCTTGAATGAGAGGTTCTCTTGCACCCAGCGTATTCTTCGGACCTGGTTCCAAACGATTACCATTTGTTCCGATTGATACAACACGCTTTGGAAGATACACATTTCCATAACTATGGAGAAGTTGAAAATTGGGTTTCTGAATGGACTGGACCATTCAAAAGACAGACCATTCTTTCGTCGCGGAATTTAAATTCTGCCAAAAAAGTGGGGAAAAGTCAGCTTCCGATGGCAAATACTTTGATTAATGTATTCACGCATTTTATTATTGAAATAAATACCCAAAAAACACAAGAAAACAGCGAGTTTTAATGAAACCTACATATTTCAGATAATTAGATCCCCCCCCCCCCCCCGGTGTGTATTCTTGGACGGTCTTATAAGAGATTCGTCGTAAGTCGAGGACTACATGTAATTATTTCAGCGTAAAATGTCTATTCACTGCATAATTTTCCACACATTGTTTTACAAATTTAGCATAAAACAATTTGCAAACAAAAATAAGTATTCACATAGTACAAATAAAAAGCTGTTAAATATTCATAGTTGTTAAAGTCCGTCATGGTCTGCTAGTTATCTAATTTGTTATTCATTAGTTGGAAAATAATGTTGTTTTTCCAATATACCGTAAGAATTTACAAAGAGGAACAACCCTAGACACGCTCAATATATATTTTATACTGAAGAAAAAAAAATGATGAATTTTTCATTAGAACACATTTTTTCAGAGATATTTTGGTTTAAATACTAGACTGGAAAATAATGTAATAAATACATACAAGGACTACTTGAAAAAATCTGCTTTCACAAATCAACCAAAGAAGCAGAAATAATAAAGATATATCAGCAATGCATTGCAAGTCTACAGGTCAAAAATTATGCGGAACAATATGGACCACTTTTTGTTTTTCTAGGAAAACCCTTACTGTAAATGTAATAATTGCATAAATGAAAGCTTAAAGTGGTAGCTTATAGATTTGTAATAATCTACCTCTAGTTATTTCAAGTGAAAACGAATCCCTTTAGAAACTAGGACCTTTTTTGCAAACTCATGTCAAAAAGTGTATTTTGGAAAAATGGTGGTAATATGGACTAGAGGTAAAAATATAAAAAACGCAATTTTTAATAGTAGGTATATTGAACAATTATAATAAAAAATTGATGTGAAGTGTGAATTTTCACACATTTCAGGGTTTTGCAGGTATTTAGTAAGTGAATGATGATTATTTGGGATGCCAAAACAAATTTTATGTCAAAATATTTTTTTATGAATTTTAATTCGAATGCCTATTACCATTATTTAAGTTTCTAAAGATGTGCAGTATTTTTTTTATATATTAAGGTTCATTAAGATTTTGAAAATTGCGCCTATGGCTTCCATTGGTTGTTTTTAGTCATAGCTCCTCCCCTTTGATTTCGTGTACATTCTGTACACGAAACTCATTCGTGTACACTGGTTATTAAATTTACGCTTTTACAAATTAAATGCAACAATTGCCAAAATATAACTAGAATTTTGAAAAAATAATTTAAACAATATAAAAATGCAAAAAATAAAATAAAAATAATATTGTCTCCTCTCGTAGGATTCGAACTCAATTTCTCGGGCAGAATGCAAGTATCTTAGTCACTGCACCAAGAAACATGTTACTGTTTAGCATCTATATAACTATATAACTATAACATTATTAGCAAAAAAACACAAAAAATGCTTTTTGTTCCAAAAACATAATCTGATCAAAAATTCATCTGGGCTACAGGGTGTGGGACAAAATTTTTTTTGCACAATTTTGGCAAAAATCGCTTCAAAATAATTTATTTTGCAAAAATAAAATTTGATCGTTAATCCACGTACCAAAGGCTTTCATTTGATACCATACTCAGAATTTTAAAAAAATATTTTTTTTTTTCGATGAGCACATATTTGTTTATATATTAAAGGAGGATATGTTTTTTAGATGTTTTAGTATTTTTCCTATGTGCGGGTCAAAGAGTTGTATAAGCATGCCAAATTTCAACTCTCTCGGTTTAGCCGTTTGGCTACAATTTTTACCGAACAGACACACAGACAGACAGACAGACAGACAGACAGACAGACAGACAGACAGACAGACAGACAGACAGACGACAAAATGACGGTATAAGGGTTTTTTTGGTCATACCTACAAAACCCTAAAAAGTGTAAAAAAGTAATTAATTTAAAAACAAAAGTCGCAAATGAAGACATCACTTTCGCAGATACTGCATAAGACGTGAGCCCATTCTTTACACATTGCACATTGAATCCAAACTTCTCCCGGTTTTGAGCTATTGAACGTCTCAGAACAGAAGATGCAATCAACATCTTTTGCGGGAGCTTTCTGTCCAATCAGTTCTTCGACTGATGAGTTTTCAGAAGACATGCTGAAGGTTTCATTGCTCGAACTTTCTATTTCTTCTTCTATCTTTCTTCTATCTTTTTCTTAGTAAAAAGTTTTCGATTCACTTTTGGAATATTTTTCTATTTCTGCAGTGTTGTAGGTATTTTAGAACTCGTGTTGTTTCCAAATTTACTATTTTTCTGTCTTTTATTTTTTTTCCATTTGTTTTTTCTACTTGTGTATAATAATAAACAAATCTGAGCACAGGAAAGATAGGGTAAAGGTGGGATAGATGCCCCAGTTATAGAAAAACAATTGTGTTGCATTAATCTTAATTATTAAACTTTATCTGTTACTTTACTATAATTCTTAGATAATCTTAGTACACAATAACATAGGATTAAAACATTTATAATTATTCTAAATATATAAAATCAATAATTTAAAATAGTACTGTAATTGGCCATATATCCCATATCGATGGGATTTTTGCCCCATATGGTGGTATTTATGCCTCACTAAAATAATACATTTGATTTTGACCAACAATTTTAATATTTTTTTAAAATAACAATTAAAAATTACAATTTAATCAAAATTACAATTTATTATTATTTTTTTTACCGACTACCAACATATATACGGAGTGGTCATACCGATTTTGACTATTTTTAGCATGATGTCTGGTGGTCTGTGTGTCTGTCGGTCCATGGAGATGTGTAGAGCAATTTTGGCCAAACGGATTTTTATGAAACTTCATATTTAAGTTTATGACATCAATGGCACTAGTTGTTCAACTTTTGGTACAAATCGGTCAACTATAAATGTAAGTTTACTCGTGTCGGTTTTAAGATTTTTACGAATATTTCACAACAGAAAAAATATTCTAAAACATCTATTCTACAAAAATTACTATACAAGTAATAATTAACAACTTTTATTTGAAATAATTTTTTGATAGGACTTAATAAATTTTTTAAACTTTTCATATATGTGCGATATTTTTTCCAAGTATCTATTTTGGCATATATGTTGTTGCGTGTCCTTGGGAAAATGTTACTATAAGACTATATATATATATTTATATATATTTTATTATAAGATTATATATACAATGCCCGAGCCATATATCCCACATTTATTGCGGCCTTATATCATTTTTCTATGGGATAGATGCCCCATCTGTTTATTTCGAATGTATACAATATTGAGCATTATTTTCTACTCTATAATGTGAGGTTAAGTGTCTTCTGATTTCAAATTAGTTTCATTACTAGGTAGTAATGAAACTAATTTTGTTTAAGTTATAGTTAAGTCATAAAACTTTAAGACAAAATGTCGTAACTATTGAAATACAACCACTCATATGAGCACCTACCTTCACAATTGAATTTTTCATAAACTATTAACATTGATGATAATTTAACACATTTATTTCAGAAGACTGTGTTTCTCATACAAACTGTCAGTACTGAAATGATTCAAACACACAGCGTTATGGATATATGCGAAGTAGGGCGTTTATCCCACTGGGGCATCTATACCACCTTTACCCTATTTCCAAATAACTAAATAGGCTATTTTGAACCTTAATCTTATAACTAATTGGCCCTTTATAACTAATATGGTAAATTTATCGATGGATATGGCAGACATATTTTTCTAACTTACCTTTAAAAACTTTTGAAGAGTCGAAAAACAAACACGTACCCTTAGCGAACATGTGACTGATGCCAGAAGTTACTGTATGATTTGATGTATGCTAAAGGTTAGTTTATATCATTTTCTCATAGATCCCAACACTTATTAGCTCAAAAGTTATCTGGTTCATTTTACAACCCAGTTCGTATTCCCACCTTCTGCCCTATTAAAAATAAATTAAATTCAAGGCTTACTAGATGCAATTTTTATTGATCATATTGTATTTCAAACTTTTTGCCAACCGCCAAATGTATAAAGGCTGAAGTAAAAAGCGACAGATATAGGCATTCAGTATTTTCTGCCCTTCTGTTACTTATCACTGCCAATTTCAAGTGACAGATAAAAATTTAGTTACAATAACCAATTTACAAATTTCGTTGAATTATGCTAGATTATATTTAATTATAGTAACCATTAGCCAGTTTTTATTTACAAGACCAAATCTTCGTCAGGATTATTAAAAATGTCAGAATAAGTAAAACAATACATCTTAAAAATAAAAGCAAAGTTGGTATGTCTGAAAAAGTATTGAGTATGTATTATAACTGGATACCGGAGAATGTAATGAAAAATTTGCCGAAAACATTTGATTATATGTCGCAAAGGTTTAATTATTTGCCGCTTTTATTGCTTTATTGCCACTTAGCCTCACAAATTCTGCTCCTTAAACATAACTAAAACTTGTCAATATTGTTACGATCCGCCTAACGGTGGGGTGAGACAGTGTAGTTAAAGAAAACTGTATGTTTATTTTTATATATTTTAAATTATATATATTATAATTAATAGAATTTACAGAGGTATTTTAATCAATAAATAACTGTCATATATCTTTTCTGGTTGCTAACTTGTTGTTATTTTCCAACGCCGTCTTGAGTAGCAATTTCCCAACAATTGCCCCGGGTTGAGACAGTCGTTTGGGGTTAGAATCCTGGTGATTCTGACACCTGAGACTTCATTGGTCAGCTCGTTAAGCAATACAAGTTTGCACTTCGAGCTTATGGTCTTTTAAAAATATTTTCAATTTTGTATCATTTCATTTTTCTTAGGCCCGGTCTTTCCACCTTCAGATAAAGTCCCAGGTAACTATCTGACAGATAAGGTTATTTCTAACTTCATCTGCTGAATAAATGTCAATACCAGTCAGTGAATCCAATACGTCAGTCTCATTATCCGTTAGATAACTATCCGATAGATACATTTGTATAGAAAGAAGGGATGACATTTACTCAGCAGATGAAGTTACAAATAACCTTATCTGTCAGATAGTTGCCTGGGACTTTATGTGAAGGTGGAAAACCCGGGCCTTAGTCGCTTTTGGTAGTTGAAACAGATCCGTTACATACTGTTACTCTTTCACCGTAAAAATATTAAATTCAGAACACATATTTCTCTAAAAAATTTGTTTAATTTTAATAAAGGAATTCACACTAAATTCTATAAACCAGAATAAATGCAAATGTAAATTCTCTTTATCTCGTACCAAATACCCCTTTGTAACAACTTTTTACAATAACAAAATTCCGCAAAATGACAAATATTCCAGCAATACTTTGCTTTAAAAAAATAAAGGCAACCCGTCAAAATTTTAACAAAATATACCCCTTTTGAAAAATTTTGACGTACAGCAGATAATATTTTTAAATAATATTTACAGATTGGTACATAAATAATATAACCTGAGTTCTAGACACCAATTAAGACCATAAACTCTGAAATACAATCAAGTATTACTTACGTAACCCAAAATCTTGCACCAGCTGTCACCTTTTTCAAATAACTGACTGCAATGGCTCCCAACTCGATGAATGAGCAGTACACCGCCAAAAACAGATTCCAGTATTTGTTCCAGTTGTCTTACATCCAAATAACTGCTTCCCTTATCTTCACTTGCCTTCTCTGCTTCTTTATCTTACAGCAAGACCACCGTCGGAACAAAAGATTTTCAAAAAAATGTCCCTGTTGACGTTTTTCAACAATATTTTTTTATCTTTTGCCGTGTAATTTTTGGTAAATTAAAATCACACCGATTGACACCAACTGTTACGATTCGCCTAACGGTGGGGTGAGACAGTGTAGTTAAAGAAAACTGGATGTTAATTTTTATATATTTTAAATTATATATATTATAAAGTCTGTTCCAAACGGTTAGGCGGAACTAGATTTTGCAATTTAGTTACTTTCATCGCTTAAATCGTGCTTTTCGGCCGTTTTGTTTAAGCTTTGTAAATCATACTTACAATAAACATTTTTTGGTTAAGGTTAATATCATTTTAAAATGTCATTTTCTTTATATTTTGATTTTTTTGTGTCATTCTTAATACAAATTTCTTATTTATTTATTTTTTTGTCATTAAAATATATAAAAAAAATAATTTAATTTTGACATAGGTCATTCGTTTTCATGGTTTCATTGTTGTAATTTTAAATTTTGATATTCCAACGTGAAAAATGAAATAACCCAAGCAAGGTCCCTTGTCGTAACAACCTAAAAGAACGAAATTCCCATTTAGTTCCGCCTAAGCGTTTGAAACAGACTGTAATTAATAGAATTTACAGAGGTATTTTAATCAATAAATAACTGTCATATATCTTTTCTGGTTGCTAACTTGTTGTTATTTTCCAACGCCGTCTTGAGTAGCAATTTCCCAACAACATATATAAAGAACAATATACGAGTTGAAAAACACCCGCGGCGCTATGGCTAATGGTCAGCCCACGTAAATATGGGCGTATTTAATGATAGATTGTAACTGTAGAATAACATATCAATACACGGATACTTATGGTTCCAGTATTTAAATTGGCCTCAAAACTCGCGTAATTATACGGCTTGAGTAATCAATGGTATTCAAATATTTCCATTAATCTGGCCATTTCTTGAAGACTGAATCTACTAACATAATATACTGTTATCGTCATTAATATTAACTCCCATTTTTAAGCTTTATTTACAGCGTTGACGATAAACCATGTATATAAATTTATTTTTACTCATAACCCCATTAATCTTCTACTTAACATTAGCTGTTTCAAACACCTAATATTAACTCGGTAAATCCAAATAGTTTCACCGAAATCTTAGTCTAATTAAATCTGTATCAACAATCACTTTCGTAGCGTTAATTAGATTCCGGTAGTCAGGACCTAACTTAACCAGGACCAGATCATCCTTCGGTCCGATCCTGTCCTCGGGCTGTATCAGACCGCGGCAGGGATTCAACAGGGTCGGCCCAGGGGTTATGAATGAATTATTTAACCTGTAACATGACCGAGCTGAAGACAGCTGAATTTTTTGATAGAGGTTGTGGAGAATTATTTACTAAAAAATAATTTCTATATCTTGGATAATAAAGGTAATCTGAAACCACTATAAAAATTTAAAAAAATTACTGGAATTTATAAGTTTGTAGTGTGAACTCTTTGATAAATTTTTATTAATTTTGGGACCATTGATATTTTCATTTCTGCCACTTCTGCAATTCTGTGATTTCTCTGTCATTCTGTGACTTCGGTTCCGATTAATGTGAATAGAAATTCTAAGATAATTTTAATTTAATTTGCCGTATTTTCCCGAATACAACTCGATATTTTTTGACCAATTACCTATTTCCTGTGAAAAAACTGACTCGTCCTAAATTCGAGTACTAACCCGAATATAACGCGTTATATTTTGATCAATTATTTTCTGTGAAAAAAATTGACGCACTAAATTCGAGGTCTAGGTAATGAAAAGTAATTTAAACAAATCTTCTTATTAGTACGCCTGTGCCTCCGCACCACCATAAGAAAGGTGAAAAGACGGTCTTATTTAAGTCAACTGGTTACGGTAAGTTCAGAATTACTGTAATGCTTGCCGTTACTGCTGATGGACAGAAGAAACGACCTTATGATATATTGAAACGGAAAGCAATGCCCAAAGAAAAACTGCATCCAGGAATCAATTTTCGGGCTCAAGAAAAAATTGAATTATAGGGGGATTGGTATTAGACTGGTTGAATGTGATATGGGGAAAACGGCGAGTTTCTCTGAGAAAATGTCGCTCCTTGATGTATTTAGCGGCCACCTTTCATCAGGTATTAAGGAAAAAATTCAGGCATTTAATTCCGATCTTGTAATAATACCAGGTGGTTTGACATCCCAGTTGCAAGTCTTAGATGTGGTGGTCAATAAACCATTTAAAGGCAACTTACGAAAAGAATACAACAATAAACGGGATAACAACAATGGTATTAGCGGAAAATTATCCATTGAAACCTTTAGGAAAAATTAAGAAATCCTCAGTCTCACTTTTAAAAGAATGGATTGGGACCGTCTGGCAGGAGATCGAACCTGAATCGATAGTGAAAGGTTTTAAGAAATACTGCATTTTCAATAATTTAAATGGGTCTGAAGATGACAATTTGTGGGAGACTGAAAGCGTGAACAAGCATACTGAGGATATCGATGCGATTTTCCGATTTTTTTCTAAATGTCGTCAAAAAATGTCGGTGTCGCGTTAGATTCGGGGTCGAGTTATATTCGGACTAATGCGGTAATTTATTTATTTAACCAGTAACTATACAGATGTATACTGTAGTGCACAAGTCCTATTACATAGTACTGGGGTAAAAATACAATGCAATTATAATAAAAATAATATAGAAATACTGATAATGAATAAAATATAGAATAAAACAATAGGATACAATATAAATAGTCTAATTTATTTTTATATTAACAAACTTTCTATAATTGTCGTAAAAGATGTCAACATCTCTATCAGAGACTTGCTTGTTTACTAAACTGAGCATTTTGTTCAGCGGTGACATAGATTCTGAAATTTTGAAAAAGGGATCATTTTTAATTCTCAGTCTTGTGTCAGGGAGCCGAATATTTAAATTTTGAAGAACTTCTGGGGCATCTAGTTTATTATTAAATAATTTAAACGCAAAATACAAAGTGTGGATGTCGCGTCTTCATTCTAATGTTTGAAATTTCTTGCTATTATTGAGAGCTAGGTTTTTTAACTGGTTTGCATAAGAGATTCGAAAATAATATGTTCCGGTTAATTTCAGAGTTAGATTTCTTACAAATATCTTTTGTACTTTTTCTATTTGATTTTTGTGGGACATTGTTTCTGGGCTCCAGATTGTATTCGCGTACTGTAATTTAGGTCGAACTAGTGCACAATACAGTAACCAAGTTGTAGATATCTTAAAACTATCACTGTTTCTTAGTATAAATCCTAAGTTTTTAGGGCACTATTCACTATATTGTCTCAGCGGTCACTAAAATTAAAATCGTGTCTAAATAGAACACCTAAGTCTTTCACTTTACTATCTCTAAGCAGCACTATACAGTGCCGCAACAACATAAATTGGCGCCTGGTGCTTAAAATTATTTGGCGCCCCCTCTCTAATTACACACGCAATTTTTAAAATTTCGTGGTAGGCTGATTTTGTCAGTAAGGGAACGTTTAAGACATTTACTTAGGTTGTTTTCTTCACCAAAATGTTATTTAAGATATTTACTTTCCATATTTTATCGAGAATCCTTAAAATCTTAGTGTTTTATTTTGATGCAAGTGGAAATAAAAAACATACCTTAATTCATAAAAATCACAAAATCACCAGTAAAGGAACACTTACTCCTAATAAAGAAACTATCTTATTACCAGTAAAGCAAAATACAAAAATATGTATTATAAAGTCATTTTTTAACAATGAATTTATAAAAAAAAAGGTTGGTATTATTTTTTGGTTTAGTTTTAACGTTTTTCTTTGGTTTGGTTGAAATTGCAATATTAACGATTATATTAACAAATTATGTTAATAAACTCAAAAATCATAATAAACAACTAATATAAAAAGGGACAAAATATAAACTCTAGGTCAATGAAACACAAAATGAAAAACACCTAAAATGAAACACAAAAGGGCTAAAGAAATATTATATTACATAACTGAAAATCATATTAAATAAGAAAATACAGATTTAATGACAAAAAAAAAAAAAAAAAAAAATGGGATATTTAAACCACAAATAATAAATATTTTAGTATTTTAGTAATATATTATATAATCACTTTAACGAAATGGAAAATTAAATTAATTGAACTTTTCTGGCTTTTAACTGTGAGAATTCGTTAGTTAAGTCTTCATAATTTAATGACTGCGCTATAGTATTTTCTATTGATATTAAAGCTAAATTTGACAATCTATCTTGGCCCATTGTAGAACGCAAATAATTTTTTATTAACTTTAATTTACTAAAACTGCGTTCATTCGAAGCAACAGTTACAGGGAGCGTTAAAAATATGCGCAGCGCAATGCCAATATTAGGGTACACATCTTTTAAATCGTAAGTGTGGATCACTTCTAATAATTGCATTGGAGTGGCAGTTGTACAGTCATCAATTAATGATCTTGCCTGTCATTTAAAACTTTCGATTTCAAATGAAAATTCGATTGGATCTAAATCTTTACAATATTTGGCAGCAAGATTTGTAGCATTTTTTTAAAATTCTTCTGTAGACATTATTGCATGAGAATATCCTGTCAAGAAAGTAAAATCAGAACAAACGTCTCGAAATGATTCGTATCTCCAATTGATTTGAGATAATATAGTATCAATTACCATGTAACACTCTTTATCAAAATATATTTGGATGTTGCTAGGTGCGTTTCGTCCTCTGCCTTTTCATCCAATACACCAGTTTTATGTACTATTCGAAATAATATAGTTTGAATTTACTTTTCTAAACTAACAAGTTTCTAAAAAAAAAAATTCTTTTATGAAATAAATTTTGTGTTGATTATAGTTTAGTAATATGTATTAAAAAAAAAAATGAAATTTGGCAATTTGGCGCCCTTATTAGTCCGGCGCCTGGTGTGGCGGCACCTCTCGCACCACCCTTGTTGCGGCACTGGCACTATATTGTCAATATGGTAATCGTGGGATATTTTGTTTATATTGCATGTAAAGGATATTGATATAATTCTTATGTTTTGCAATAAATTGCATATTTCACTATTTGTCTTTGTAATATTTTGTATTTTTTGTTTCTATCCAATTATGCACTGTAATTAATAATTGTAACATAACATTTATTTAACAAAGAACACTTTACTTGGCGTGTCCTGTGTGTGTTCCTGTCCAATAAATAAATTATAAGAGATACGAAGGAGATTAAATTCTGCTATACAAATAAAAATGTTAAATTAGAAGAACAATACACCACCAACTAAAGGAGTTGTTCAAAATTATTTTATTTAACAAGCATATAATGAAGGCTATATTGTACGAGGATGTATTTTACTACCCGATCCGTAGGCGAGGTTTGTAATCATCCGAATCCGGGTGTTAACTACGAGAGACGCACCAATCCGCAAGACATTACCGCGTCCGTATTGTGGTACCTGTATTAGAATACGGGGTTAGCAATGAAAGGATTAAGCTGCATATAATATTGTCACAAAGGTAAACCTAAGTCAAGATTTTGACACTTAGACAGTGTGGCGTTCAGATGTTTGACTAAAAAACTTTTTGTCAGCATTAGCATATGTTACCTGATTGCGTCATGCATACGCTACATTTTCGTAATAAGGAAATATTTGTCATGACGAATGAATATTGGAACTAGGTCAATCAGTAGTATAAATACACGGACATTGTACGAAATCCAGGCAGAAGAAGCTAGCCAACTCCTCTACAAGTTCCAGTCAACACGGTGACGACCGAGACACCGACTCCAGATACTCGTACAGCTGGTGAGCCAAGCAAGCAGTACCATGTGAGTGGTAGTAGGCTTCTCTAGGTTCCTCGACTCCCTGATGGGCAGCCCCCGTCTCGGAGATAGATTCAAACCGATCCTGGCCAACACAGGGTGGACCGAGGACTTCCCCAACTCCATGGACAGATTCATACAATTACATTGACAACAGTAAAACATTGTAAATGTGATACAAGGTGTCTCAAAAGAAATTTTATATTTAGTGGATCGATTAAAAAAAAAAGTAAGCCGTATATAGAAAAAATGTATATTAATTATTAAAATACAATATTTCTTAAAAATAATATCGTCTAAATGTAGACCCTCGCGTTCTCGGCACTCATTTAATCGAACAGTAAAATTATTTATGACGTCTCGGCAGGTGGACTAAGGGATGGCTGCCATTTCGTGACGGATATTTTCTTTCAAATGCGCCAGTGAAGTCGGTTTATTGGCGTAAACTTTAGATTTAAGATAACCCCATAGAAAAAAGTCCGTAGGGGTTAAATCTGGACTGCGTGGAGGCCAATTTATGTCACCTCTCCGGGAGATCAATTTGCCTGAGAAAATTTCACGAACACGTAATAGAGACATATTGGACGTGTGTGAAGTTGCTCCGTCCTGTTAGAACCACGTTCTTTGGTTATAGCCAGGAAAGTTTTGCAGTTCAGGTACCAAGAAGTTGTCTAACATCTCCACATAACGCTTTGAATTCACTGTAACTGCACGCCCCCTTTCGTCTTCAAAAAAGTAAGGGCCGATAATTCTTCGCGCCGACATCGCAGCTCATACGGTCACTTTAGGCGAATGTAGAGGTTTCTGATGTTTGCGTTTCGGATTCGTTGCACTCCAGTAGCGGCAGTTCTGCTTATTTACGTGGCCATTAAGATGAAAATGAGCTTCATCCGAAAACAAAATGTTGGTAAACGTTGAAAATCGCTCAATCACCTGATTTACGAAATTAAGCCTCTGACTGGCATCTTGGGGCTTTAATTCTTGCACCAATTGAATTTTGTAGGGGTGCAGCTTTAGGTCTTTGTGCATAATGCGATGTAATGATGATCTATGCACATTTAAAGCACTTGCGCGCTTCCGAATTGAAAGGTTCGGGTCGTCACGAACAGACTGATTAACATTCTCCACGTTTTCTACCGTTCTTGATGACCTAGGTTGCCCGGATTTTGATTTATCCAGCGTTGTACCAGTCTCTTCAAACTTTTTAACCCAATGTCGAATGAGAGGAATGCTTGGCGCATCATTTAAGTAGCGAAAACCTCGAATACTGCAGAATTTTATACGCGCTACAGTCGCCGAATCACCGTTTTTGTAAAACTCTCGCACACATAACGCGCGGTCTGCTCCCGAGAAACGCTCCATAGCGACTGAATTTCCAAGAGCCAGGCTACCGATTGACATAACCCCCGCGCCCCTCGGATACGTTGCGTTCACGCAGTAAGCTAAATAAATATAAAATTTCTTTTGAGACACTTGTATATATTTAATAAATTGTATTGTTGAAGCCAGAAGTTGCCTTTCAATCAAACCACCCACGTGGCAATATCACTAAAAAGGAGCAAGGTGTTCTCCAGTAGCTGTTACCGAAAAAACATTGCTGTCTTGAAAAATATAATTGAAGATAACAATGAAGTCACATATTTTTCTTTCTTCTGATCTTGGAATTTTGGGATTACAAATTTGTACGGGATACCAGGATTGCAACCCTATTTACAATACGGGTCAAAACGAGTAAAGATCCCAATTTCTAACAGTGATTAATTCGCATTCAATGTAAACTATGCAACTTGCAATGATATATTCGTATAGAGCGTATTTACAGCAATTCTATAGTACTGTGATTGATGTTATATTTCCTGTAGCTGTATTGACATCGTGCAATATTGCTGGACATTGAAACGTTTTTAGTTGTATGTTTTGTACGTTTATTTGCTACAATAAAACACTGAACAAAACATGGCGTACATTCATGTTAATGATCAGATTAAATTGCTTTACCAATGTTTCTGAAATGAACTTTCGACATACGCGGACCAGCTCAGGAGTGTCACTATATATAAAACTTGCATTCACAATAAACGTGGTGTAAATCATAGTTTTGTAAACGACCGATCGCGATTGACAGATCGATTATTAAACATTTTGCAGTTGTTAACGAACTTCTTAAAATTACGGAAGAACTATCTTGATTAAATTGGAGACTATATTATACCAAATTTCTTATTGTTATTAGACGCAGTTGTAACAACACGGCCAACTTAAAAAATAATTAAAACCCTGATATATTTCTGAACAACCGATTCTTTGAAATTCAGTTCAATATGGGTCAAATTTAAAGTGGATAGACATATACCCTTAATATAAATTGTAGTTCTATTTTAACTAGAAAGGACAAAATTAAATATACGAAGTGTGTAAATTATTGGCAACATAGCGTTTGATCTGGCAATATTAGGGAAGCGGGACTTGAGCGGCAGGTGAACATGTGATACGTTTTCAGTATAAGTTTGAACTCGCTAGAGTAATTTTGTTGTCCGTAGCGATTTTTTTCGTGAAACAGTTTTTTCTAGTGCGTTCTAAAAATGAGTGACATTCATTTCGAGCAACGGTGTGCTAACAGGTTTTGCTTCAGGTTTGACTTGGGCACAGTTTAGAAAAACTTTTGCAAAACTTTAGCTGGCCTATGAAGACAGTGTTTTGTCAAGGACTCAGGTTTTTTTGGTGGTTTAAGGCATTTTCAGAAGGAATAGAGTTGATTGAAGATGAATCAAGCAGCGGAAGGCCTTCATCTTCAAGAACCGATGAAAATGTCGACAGAATCCGGCATCTTGTGCGTTCAGATCGTCGGTTGACCGTCAGAATGATCGGGGAAGAGTTGAATTTGACTCACACTACCATTCATCAGATTTTGACCAATGAATTGGGGATGAAAAAAATCTGCACACAAATGGTTCCAAAAAACCTTTCAATGCGCCTTGTCACACAGAAATTTCAATAAACGAATTTTTGGCCAGTAAAAAATTCATGTTGCTCCTCAGTCTCCTTATTCGCCTTACTTGAGTCCTTGTGACTTTTTCCTCTTCCCAAGATGAAAAATCTCAAGTGACGTTTTGGGTCACTCGAAAACATTCAAATGACCGTAACCGACCAGTTGAAATCTATTCCAGTATCCGAGTTCCAGCACTGCTATGAGGATTCTGAGAACCGTCTCTAGCGCTGTATGGCTTCCCAAGGAAGTTATTTTGAGGGTGACAATATTGAATTGTAATTCTATTAAAATAAAATAAATAAATAAATAAATCAGTCCAGTTACTTAATTTAAACACCTCGTATATCTACAAAACCTTGAGATGTGCAAAAATTCACATCCTTTATTGTTAATTATTTCATAGTTTTTACAGTTTGTCAATTTCTGATGTAAATGATTTAATGCAATAACGCATATGATGTTCTTTTCGTTGTAATACATCCATATTTCTGTATCTAAAAAATTTCTCTTTTCCTGATTACATTGAAAATAAAATCCCAATATACCCCATAAAAAATACAAGCCCTTAAGCTAAACTCCTAAAACTGCGCATTTTATGGATAATATTTTACTTCTCCGGCGATATTTCTAAAAGAAAATAAAATGCAAAACAAACCATTCGTTCTGCGTATGCTTGTTTAACAAACGACGCTTCTTGTCAGCTTTGACACGAATATCTGACCGCCAGCTTCACCATAAAACATCGAGAAAGATTCGAACAAAATATTAAAATAGTGAAATTTTATTTCAGGCTTTATCTCAAGGGTTTGTAAAAATGGAAATATGAAATAGATAACAATTAAATACTCAACTACTTATGACTAAGTCCAGATACGAGGGGTCATCGGAATGTTTCTAGAACGAGGTAGAAAACATAAATTTTTGGGGGAAATTTGTATTTATTTATTTATTTAGTCTCCATTCAGCTCTATACATTTAATCCAACCCTTTTCAAGAGCTTTCTTGCCTTCAGAAAAATAATAATTATCTAAACCAGTGGTTCCCAATCTCAAAAACCCCCTACAAATTGTGCGGACCCCCAAAAGATAAAACTATAAAAAGAAAATTGTGTATTTACGGAAGATTGTATAAATGTATAATGAAGTACCCAGTAATGATAATCAGATAATTCAAGGTAGATTCTAAAAAAAATTTACCTCTGTCCATATGAATAGCAAGAAGAGATTACGAAAATAATCTTCTATCTACTGGATCACAGGCTTTTTATAATTATATTCGTACTTCTCTTTCTTGTAACCCAGCATCACCAATTCTGAAAGATTCTTCCGGAAATATGTGCTGTGATAATTTGAAAGTTGCTGAATTATTTTCGAATGAATTTGTTACTGCCTACACGACTGAAAGTGATGGACCTTTACCACATTTGGATCCTAGGACACGTATTTCTGAAAGCCTAACTGACCTGGAAATTTCACCTGACTTAGTTTTCAAGGAGTTAGCAAGCCTCAAGGAATCTTCCTCTCTTGGACCTGATAAAATACCATCTGTTGTCTTGAAACGTTGTAAGGATTTTCTGGCTGAACCATTATCACAAATTATGAATTCTTCTTTTACTTCGTGCATCCTTCCCCCCTCCTGGCGGCTTGCTCACATCACTCCTATATTTAAAAAGGGAGATAAGCTCGATGTGTCGAACTACAGACCAATTAGCGTGGCTTCGTCAGTGAGAAAAATTATGGAACGTATAATCGTATCAAAAATTTTACCATTTCTAGAGAAGAATAACATTATCCCACAACATCAGCATGGATTCTTGCCTGGACGTTCAGTTGCGACTAATTTATTGTATTGCACTAATATTTGGACAAGTGCTCTTGATAATAATATACCATTGGATGTGATTTACCTCGATTTCGCACGAGCATTCGATAAAGTACCGATCCGACGGCTTCTTCTTAAACTCGAACATTATGGCATACGGGGTAATCTTCTGAACTGGATTAGAGCGTTTCTATCTGACTTATCATTCCAAGTAAAGGTAGGTGATGCATTTTCCACTCCGAAACCTGTCCTCAGCGGAATTCCTCAGGGCTCTGTCGTCGGTCCTCTGTTATTTCTTATATATGTTGCTGATCTTTCATCAATCATTACTTCTCCACATGCGATGTTTGCCGATGATACTAAATTATTTAATAATGCTGTAACTGATCAACAAGCAATACAGATCGACCTTGATGAGATCTTCCGTTGGTCTACAAAGTGGTTAATCCCACTCAATGTTAACAAGACCAGCGTGTTACACATGGGCTCCAATAACCCACAACACCTCTACCTGCTTAACGGGATTCCGTTAAAGAAAGTTGATTCTCAGGTTGACTTGGGAATCATTATTACATCAAACTTGTCTTGGTCCCAACAAGCTCTAGAATGTGCACGAAAAGCCAATTTTATGCTTTACGTCATTAATAAGTCCTTTTCGAGACCATCACCCTCACTGGCGCTAAAGTTATTCACCACCTATATTAGACCAATTCTTGAGTTCAGTATTGCTGTGTGGTCTCCGTGGCTAATTAAGGACATTAATTTATTGGTGCGCGTGCAACGAAGAGCCACCAAGATGTCTCCTCAAATTAAAAATTTGCCCTATGAAGAACGTCTTCAAATTTTAAATCTTACGCCTCTTTCTGACCGTCGACTTCGAGGTGACTTAATAGTGGCGTTTCGTGTCTTAACGGGGAATTATAATTGTGATTTGTCGAATCTATTTGTGTTAAGTGCGAATATGGGATTACGAGGTCACATTCTTAAGCTTAAACATGAAAAATATCGAAAGAAAGTGCGGGAAAGTTTTTTGTCTAATCGTGTTTTCGATATTTGGAATAGTCTGCCTAGCTCTGTTGTCAGTTCCAACAGTGTGAATATTTTTAAGAATAATCTAGATAGTTATTTCAATAGTATATAGTATATGTTTATTATTTGGGTATTACATTTTATTCTGTTTATATTATTTCGTAATTCATTATTGTTATAATAATATGTATTATTATTTTGTTTTCGATCCTTTTGTAATAGTATATAGTTTAAGTTTGATTTAATATTAGTTACATTTTGTTACATTTTATGTCCGCTCTTTTTGTAACACCGATGTATAAATGAATGTACTTGTATCGAAGCTCTACAAGCCTTTGGCTTCTGCTTCATGGAATAAGTAAATAATAAATAAATAATAATATAATTTTATAACAAATATTTCATATAAAATCAGAAACCTGGAATCCACCGCGGACCACAGGTTGAAAATCACTGATCTAAACTCTCGAAATATCCATTTACAGCTTCGATGACTTCAGTATTTGATGAGAATTTCTTTGCAGCCAACCATTTTTTGAGTTTTGGAAACAGCTAAGTCGAAAAGAGCCAAGTCTACCGAGTATGGTGCATGTTCGATTAAATTGAATCGTAATTCATGTAGTTTTGCCATTGCAATTACCGATTTGTGGGAAAGTGAATTATCTTGGTGGAACATTACTTTTTTCCACATGTGGGAATAAGAGGGAATGAACAGGCAGACCTAGCAGCAAACCTGCCAATAACACCGACATCCGTACCTACCAGTGACATCAAATTCAACTTATGGCAAAACATAAAAGAAAACTGGAAACGTCAATGGTACAGTCTAACGAAACTTCGCCATATAAAAGAAGACACTAAACCTGGGATCTAGTAGGCAACAGAAAAGAACAGAGAGTTCTTACAAGACTCAGAATTGGCCACACATTCATTACACACCAACATCTAATGAAAAAAACAGTGGTGGAAAACTGTGACAAACTGCAATAAAACTTTTACCGTAGAACATATTATTCTGGAGTGCCAACTATATGAAGAGCTCAGACGGAAGCACAAAATACCAGACAACCTGAAAGAAGCGCTAAGCCCAGAAAATGAAAACATTTTATTGGACTACCTTAAAGAAGCATATCTGTTCCGTAAAATCTAAATCCCAAATGTTCTATTATTTCTAAATTATCTATCTTATATGTCTTATCATAAAATTGTAAATATGTTTCACTGTAAATTAATCCAGGATCTTTGCAAATCAATGTAATTTACTGTAAATGTACTGGGGTGCTAATAACCACAGCATTTGAAGAGCCCTTAAATATATCTTAAATAAAAAAAAAACACTTTTTTCTTTGCCAAATTGAGCCATTTGGATTTGAATTCTTCGTTCAATCTGTCTCAGAACGACGCATAATACTGGTCTGCTATTGTTCTTTCAACTTGTAAGTTGTCGATAAAAATTATTCCTCGGGAATCCTAAAAGACGGTAGCCATAACCTTACGTCCTGATGGTATTATCTTGGTCTTCTTCGAAGTTGGTTCACCGCGAACTATCCACTGTTTTGATTGTTCTTTTGTCTCCAGAGTGTAGATGTTTCATCGACAGTTACAATAAATCTTTTGTATTACTTTTGAGCATATCTAGACATTGTTGAGAAATGGTCATTCGCACTTGCTTTTGGTCGTTTGTTAGCAAACGTGGCACCCATCCTACAGTGAGTTTTGTCATGTCCAAATGTTGGTGAAAAATGCCTACTGCCTCTGCTATCTCTCGCAATTTATTCGGCGATCATTCATCACGATTTCATGGACTTTTGTAACCATTTCTTTATCGGTAACTGTTTTCAGCCTACCAGAACGTGGTGCATCTGTGCTTGACCGACCGCGTTTAAATTCTCCAATCATTATAATTATTATAATTATTATAATTATTATTATTATTATATTTATTGGTGTTTTAAATTTACATTTTTACACACGGTGTCTCAAAAGAAATTTTATATTTAGTGGATCGATTAAAAAAAAAGTAAGCCGTATATAGAAAATATGTTTATTAATTATTAAAATACACTTTTTGGGGATTTATTTCTTAAAAATAATGTCGTCTAAATGTAGACCCTCGCACTCATTTAATCGAACAGTAAAATTATTTATGACGTCTCGGCAGGTGGACTCAGGGATGGCTGCCATTTCGTGACGGATATTTTCTTTCAAATGCGCCAGTGAAGTCGGTTTATTGGCGTAAACTTTAGATTTAAGATAATCCCATAGGAAAAAGTTCATAGGGGTTAAATCTGGACTGCGTGGAGGCCAATTTATGTCACCTCTCCGGGAGATCAATTTGCCTGAGAAAATTTCACGAACACGTGGCAGAGACATATTGGACGTGTGTGAAGTTGCTCCGTCCTGTTGGAACCATGTTCTTTGGTTATAGCCAGGAAAGTTTTGCAGTTCAGGTACCAAGAAGTTGTCTAACATCTCCACATAACGCTCTGAATTCACTGTAACTGCACGCCCCCTTTCGTCTTCAAAAAAGTAAGGGCCGATAATTCCTCGCGCCGACATCGCAGCCCATACGGTCACTTTAGGCGAATGTAGGGGTTTCTGATGTTTGCGTTTCGGATTCGTTGCACTCCAGTAGCGGCAGTTCTGCTTATTTACGTGGCCATTAAGATGAAAATGAGCTTCATCCGAAAACAAAATGTTGATAAACGTTGAAAATCGCTCAATCACCTGATTTACGAAATTAAGCCTCTGAATGGCATCTTGGGGCTTTAATTCTTGCACCAATTGAATTTTGTAGGGGTGCAGCTTTAGGTCTTTGTGCATAATGCGATGTAATGATGATCTATGCACATTTAAAGCACTTGGGCGCTTCCGAGTTGAAAGGTTCGGGTCGTCACGAACAGACTAATTAACATTCTCCACATTTTCTACCGTTCTTGATGACCTAGGTCGCCCGGATTTTGATTTATCTAGCGTTGTACCAGTCTCTTCAAACTTTTTAACCCAATGTCGAATGAGAGGAATGCTTGGTGCTAAATGAGTGGCGAAAACCTCGAATACTGCAGAATTTTCTACGCGCTACAATCGCCGAATCACCGTTTTTGTAAAACTCTCGCACGCAAAACGTGCGGTCTGCTCCCGAGAAACGCTCCATAGCGACTGAAGTCCCAAGAGCCAGGCTACCGATTGACATAACCCCCGCGCCCCTCGGATACGTTTCGTTCACGCAGTAAGCTAAATAAATATAAAATTTCTTTTGAGACACCTTGTACTTATTTTTAACAACTTACATTACTGAAATCATTTGTAAGGAACTCTTCATAATTGTCAAACGCATTTTCCTTAAAAAATGACTTCAAAAATATTTCTAAATGAGCGGAGAGGCAAACCTTTAATATGCTCAGGTAAGATGTTATAAAATTTAGTGCAATAATAATTAATTGAGTATTTGCACTACCTACTCCAAAATATGCTGGTCTTATCAAGTGTTACCCTCTCGTCTCATATTTATGGATTTGTTTCTGCGTTTTGAAATTGTCTATAGTTTGATGTATGTAAACAAGGCAGTAGAAAATATATTAGGATGGTAGTGTCATCAGACCTAGTTCAACAAAATGTTGTCTACAGTCTTGTCTGTAATTCAGACCAAAAATCACTCTGAAAACTCGCCGTTGTAATCGAAAAATTCTTTGGGTATGTGTGGAGTGTCCCAAAGCCAGCAAACCATATGTGATGTGCGACTCAACCAGTGTATGATATGCAGTCACCACGACATTTCTGAGTACTTTAGATTTTAGATTTCTTATACTGTAGATTGCCCTGCATAATTTTTCCGTAGTTGTTTCCGCATGTTTTTCCCAACTGAGACTTATACCAATGGTTACTCCTAGAAACTTAACAGGATCTTAACTAATATTCTCTGCTGTTGGTCTTCGGGAAAACAATAGGTGTTGGGGTTTAGATTTGTTTTTGCTTAATGTGTTCGCCAAAAACCAATCTTGCGCAGCATTTTTTATTAAGCTGTTATTGGATGTCCTTTCTTGGTAAGTTTCAGACTGAATAAGCAGCGTGATATCGTCTGCATATAAAACATACTTTGCATTCTCTATAAAAGTTGATAAATCATTAATGTAAATCAGAAACAACATTGGGGCTAATGTTGAACCTTCATCATCATCTTCAGCCCATAAACGTCCCACAGTAGTCTCACCGAGCCGTAGTTTTTCACTACCGTACTTCTACTTTTATGGGTACGAGCCTTTCACTCCGAAGAGTAAAGTTTCTGGTCTACAACTCCCACGGTAACCTAATCCGGGTTGAGAGCGGTGCTATATTTATGATATGATGCCTTTTTTCATTTTTATTTATTTTTTATTATTTAAATGAGGATGAGGTGATAAGGACAAATACAAATATCCATGCGCTGGCTGGGATTCGAACCCGGGACCTTTAGCACGAGAAGCAGGGCGCTAGCACTGCGCTACTGAGGTCGGCTTGAACCTTGCGGTACTCCAAAATGGATTTTTTATCATGAAATTGAGTATCATTTGCCCATAGATATTGCTTCTGGTTTGTAACAAAGGTATTTAGAAGCTGGCAACTGTCTAGATTAATGTTGTAGCAAGACATTTTCTTTATTAACAAATCATGTGGCACACAGTCAAAAGCCTTTGTTAAGTCATAGAAAGTGGCCACAGCGTATGTTCTAATTTCAAATCCTGTTGTCACAAAATCTATGATATCCAAAATAGCTGTTGTTGTAAATTTGCCACTTTAAAACCAAACTGACTCTTGCTTAATAAATCGTTATTTTCAAAATGTTCTGTAGCTACTTCAGCAAAATTTTCTCAAAAATTTTTAAAAAAGAGTTTACAACTAGCATGTGAAGGAGCAGACTCAACATGAACTGCATCAAACTCCGTTTTTATATCTTCAAGCTTTTTAAAAAGAAATGTTTTATCACTGCACGGAACTCGATTTGAATCATGCTTATGAAACTTGTGACATAAACTTTTTCAGCCCATTCCGCCGGAAAAAGAGGATGTCATGAGCCTAGCAACCAACACGGTAGTTGTGTATAGTTTTTTGTTTCTGGTGTTAAAAATGTTTATATACTGTGTCAAAATTATTATTTTTTTGTAACAGTTTACTACTGGGTTTAATGTTTTTCATGTATTTAGAACCCAATAAATTAATTTAACATTATGTTTTGTTATTCTGGGCCCCTGTGTGACATATCAGGTCTACAAGTATGAAATGCGGATTTTCTTTTAAAAATAAAACACTTTAAACTCAAAAGAACAGTAAAAGTTTATTTATTCAAAGTATGCTCTATTAGAAGTTATACATTTTACCCATCTTTCAGGCAATTTGTGAATACCTCGCCAGTAGAACTCTTCCCCTTTCCCCGCAAACCATTAATCTAGCCATTCTTTCACATTTTCATATGAACAAAAGTGCTGCTCGCAAGTGCGTGACCCATCGATATGAACAAGTGGTAATCTGAAGGGGCCAAGTCTGGTGAGTAAGCGGCATGGGGTAGCACTTCCCACTTGAGTGCCTCCAATGTATTTGAAACTGCTTTTGCCTTATTTGGTGGAGCGTTATCGTGAAGAAAGATTACCTTGTGCTGTCTTTTTTCGTATTCTGGTCGTTTTATGAGCAGCGAATGGTTCAATTCGATTAGTTGTTTTTGGTAGCGTTGGGTATTAACTGTTTTACCAGGTTTTAATAATTCATAATAGACCACACCCTTTTGGTCCCACCAAGTACAGACCATTGTCTTTTTGCCAAAGCGATTCGGTCTTGCAGTTGATGTGGATGGTGAGCCTGGGTTCACCCATGATTTTTTGCGTTTGGGATTTTCAAAATAAACCCATTTTTCATCGCCAGTAATGGATACGATGCAAAAAAGACTTTCTTTTGTATCGTGCAAGCTAAATTTCACAAGTATTTTTGCGTTTTTCCATCTGCCTCTCATTCAATGCATGTGGAACCCATCTGCAAACTTTCTGGATCTTACCCATCTCTCGTAGGCGATTGGAAACAGCTTGTTGACTAACGCCTAACTGCTCTGCTAGTTGTTTTTGTAATTGACTATCGTCTTCCTGTAGCAAGTTTCCAATTTTGTATCTTCATATTTTTTTGGAGGTTTTCCATGTTCTTTGTCTGTAAGATCAAAGTCACCACTTTTGAAACGCCGAAACCATCGTTCACACGTATCTTGCAATGGAGCATATTCACCATAAGCTTCTCGAAGCAGTCGGTATGATTCAGCAGCAGTTTTTTTCAAATGAAAACAAAACAGTAGTACTGTCCGCGAATGCTCTTTATTTGGCAGAAAATTTGACATTTTTAACACAGTAAAACAAAACTATATGATCACTTTTCAAATTATAACCTATACGCATTTGACACTTAATGATAACTTAACAAAACGCCATATGTGTTGAAACTTTGAACTATACACTCTGTTTGCGCGGCAAGTTGGAAAAAAATGCGCATTTCATACTTGTAGACCTGGTACACTTTTCGGCCCGTATCCGCCGGGAGAAGAGGATGTCATGAGCCTAGCAATCAACACGGTTGTTGTGTATAGTATTTTGTTTCTGGTGGTAAAATGTTTATATACTGTGTCAAAATTATTATTATTTTGTAACTGTTTACTACTGGGTTTAAAGTTTTTCCATGTATTTAGAGCCCAACAAATTAATTTAACATTATGTTTTGTTATACTGGCGCCGGAAGGACTAACCCCATATGCTGAACAAAAAATTATGGTGAAACCAAATCAGGTACTAATTGCTGTACCATCGTACAAGATGGCAAAATAGAAGAAGGAACTTCTACATGCGGAATTGGACAAACTGTTTTCTGACAAAATAATTGAAGAATGCGCTGCTCCAGTTGTTGTGGTACATAAAAAAGGAGAAAAATTCACGTCAACAAGTCTCGCCAACCAGCCCCGCTATATAAAGAAGGAGATCAAGTTTTGGTCCATACTCACCTTCTCAGTCAAGCTGCGCAAGAGCTAACTGCCAGAGTACTGCCCAAGAGAGATGGTCCATACCGCATTGCCAGAATTGTCGGAATTTATTCCTTAAACACTAGGGCAAAATTTCCCTAAATTTAATCAAAAATTCCCTGAATAAAATCAAAAATTCTCTAAAATGAATCAAAAATTCGTGAAGTATAATAATAAAAAAAGGATTATATTTATATATTTTTTTTATTGGAATAAATTATAGGTCATTTCTTTGATTAAGGCGATTCTAAATGGGGGTTTCGTGTTTTTAAGTTGTCACGAAAACAGAAAATAATACATATAGGTGGTATGTTTGGTTTAGGCGGAACTAGATTTTCAAGTCTAGTAACTTTTATCGATGGATTGAAGCTTTTGATCATTTTGTTTAGAACAAGCCTGCTTCAATACATAAAAAATTAGTTCGGGGCAACTTGAGAAAATTTAAATTCCATTTAGTTCCGCCTATAGGTTTGGAATAGCCTTTACAATAAATAATACATTTTTAAATTTTTGGAAAATGTAAGAAGTTAAGAAATAAGACATTTGTATTAAAAATGACACAAAAATTCAAAATGTAATGAAAATTACATTTTATAATGACATTAACTCTAACCTAAAAATGTTTATTGTAAGTATGGTAACATGCTCGAATCAAACGATAAAAGTTACTAGAATGCAAAATCTAGTTCCAACTAAAAATTTGGAATAGTTATAAATTTTATTCATAAGTACAACTATATTTTTGTAAATATAATCATACCTGTATACGAATGAAAAAATGCAAAATTTAAAGCAAACGAATACTTAAAAATACCAACATGGTATTTTTAAGTATTCGTTTTGTATATTAATTTGGTACAACATGGTATGTAATTATTTGGATATTAATTTCAGTAGATTATAGTCAAAATAAAGAAATTTTCTCTTTTAATATCAGAATTTCCGTAGAAAATGACATACAGTCTGTTTCAAACGCTTAGGCGGAACTAAATGGGAATTTCGTTCTTTTAGGTTGTAACGACAAGGGACCTTGCTTGGGTTATTTCATTTTTCACGTTGCAATGTCAAAATTTAAAATTACAACAATGAAACCATGGAAACGAATGACCTATGTCAAAATTAAATTATTTTTTTAATATATTTTAATGACAAAAAAATTAATAAATGGGAAATTTGTATTAGAATGACACAAAATATTAAAATATAAAGAAAATGACAATTTAAAATGATATTAACGTTAACAAAAAATGTGTATTGTAAGTATGATTTACAAAGCTTAAACAAAACGGTCGAAAAGCACGATTTAAACGATGAAAGTAACTAGATTGCAAAATTTAGTTCCGCTTAACTGTTTGGAACAGACTGTAATTTCTTTTTTCTTTAAACAAGAAAAAAATTCCCTAAATCTACGAAATTTTTCCTTGATCTGGCAACACTGCCTCAATACCGCTCTACCCCAAGAGAAAAAGAGGACGACCACCTTCAACCCGAAAGTCACGTACGAGCACGATACGAAATCCTGGTTCCTCAGCGAGTCCGCCTTACCGGAACCAGAGGGGGAGTGTGCGACATACACTTTTTCGGTTCGTTCCGCCGGGAAAAGAGGATGTCATGAGCCTAGCAACCAACACGATTGTTGAGTATAGTATTTTGTTTCTGGTGGTAAAATTTTTATATACTGTGTCAAAATTATTATTATTATTATTTTTTTTTTGTAACTATTTACTACCGGGTTTAATGTTTTTTCATGTATGCATTTAGAGCCCAATAAATTAATTTAACATTATGTTTTGTTATAAACTTAATTAGTTGCTTTAGTTGACTGACACGGCTATACTGTATGCACGATCAGTCTGAATATTTGACTGCAGTTATTTGAAAGATTAGGCTTTCAAAACATTTGGACGACATGCTCGCGCCACTCCGTCTTTTAGTTAATTCTAGAAACTTCCCGATCATTCTTGAACTTACATGTGTACAGTGAAAACATAAACAAACATATGAAAACATTATTAATTAAACAACTTACAAACTAGTTAAAACTAATTTGAACTTTCAGGTGTAAGTCCTTTTGAAACAGAATTTCTTGGAACTTTCTTAATTATTATTTATTCATATTATAATTTATAAATTTGTTAAACAGTGTATTTTATTATTAATACATGTAGAGACACGTACATACAACGGGCGGTATTTTAATTAATAGTACAAATAGTTGCAGTGCATAACGAGGGAACATTCTCTAGTGACGTCATGTGACACGTACCTAACCTAACCCATGCTCTAAATCAACCTTGATGTACGTGTGGATGTGACGTTTTCACTTTACACCTGCTGAATTATTGTTGGGAATTGAAATTTAACTCTATATTAAACGACAAGTTTGTACATGAAAAACAGTGGGTTATATAATCGTACATATATAATTAGCAAGTGTCTGTATTAGAGATGGGAATTTCGGCTCAGTTTGCGGAACTGGATCAGTGGAGGTCGTTCAGTTTGTTGAGCCGGTTCATTGATCCGGCTCAGTGATCCGGTTAAGTAAACATGTTTCCGAGACACAGGTCGGTCGTTAGATCGTAGGTAGAACGTCGCTTAGAGCCGGCTCTTGCTTAGAGCCTGTTCTTGCAATATATGAACTGTAAACATGATCCCGAGACACAGGTCGGTCGGTCGTTCGGTCATAGGTAGAACGTCGCTTAGAGCCGGTTCTTACAATATATGAACTGTAAACATGATCCCGAGACACAGGTTGGTCGGTCGTTCGGTCGTAGGTAGAACGTCGCTTAGAGCCGGCTCTTGCTTAGAGCCGGTTCTTGCAATATATGAACTGTAAACATGATCCCGAGACACAGGTCAGTCAGTTGTCGGTCGTTCGCTCGTAGGTAGAACGTCGCTTAGCCCCGGGTCTTATCTAACATTTTTGAAACAAACAATTCATTTTATGTAGCTACTGTATTTTAAACCAGATGTGTTAAGTTTATGGCGATGTTTATTGCCCTTATAAATCGGACATCTGGGATTTGGGCAATATTTTTAATATTTTTATATACAGACCAATTCTGTAACTCTGTTACTATGATAATTGTAACTAAATTCGTCACTATGAGCAAGGTCAGTTACTATCATGAATGAAAGGCATTATACATTTATAATATTTTATGTTGTAGTAACGTTATTACACAGTAACTTTTTACAGAATTGATCTGATTGTATGGTTGTAAGAAAATACAGACTAAGCCTATTAGTTTGAAATAAACTGCCCTACAAATTGATGACAAAATACACTTTATGATAATACATTACTAGCCGAGTTCTCGCGAAGTTCAACATTACATCGATCCAGATCCGGATCACTCCGGTCACTGCTCACAATCGCCCGACCAATCGTATCCTTGAAACTTGAAACTATACAGTGAGCCGTGAGCAGGCTCATTTCAATTTGGTGAACCGTGTCACTTCGGTCAGTGTACTGAGCCGGTTCGTTCAAGAACGTTCGTTCGTTCATCTCTAGTCTGTATGTTGTCTGGGTAACATTGTGACGTCAATTTTTCCTTAGGTTCTCGTGATTGGCTAACTGGGGACACCCCGTCTCTTGACTGAGAGGTATTTTGCAGATTTATTCTCTAAGAATCTACGAATATAATTACATATAGAAATGTGTAAGATTTCGTAGGCATAAACAAGTAACTCTAGATACTCCTATATGCTTTGACCGATTTGAAAAATATTTTACAGATTTATTCACTAAGATTCTACAAATATAATTAACAAACAAATATAAATTTGGCATAATTACATATAGAAATGTCTAGAGCTTCGTAGGCATAAACAAGAAACTCTAGATACTTCTATATGCTTTGACCGATATGAACAATATTTTGCAGATTTATTTTCTAAGAAACTGCACATAAAACAACAACAAAAAATGTCTAGGGTTTCGTAGGCATAAACAAGAGACTCTAGACGCTCCTATATCTTGTGATCGATATGAAAAATAATTAGCAGATTTGTTTTCTAAGAATCTGCGGATAAAATATCATATAGAAATGTCTAGGTTTTCGTAGGCATAAACAAGAAACACTAGACACGGCTATATCCTTTGACCGGTATGAACAGTATTTTCCAGATTTATTCTCTAAGTATCTACAAATATAATTACATACAGAAATGTCTTGGGTTTCGTAGGCATTAACAAGAAACTCTAGACAATCCTATATCCTTTGACCGATATGAACAATATTTTGCAGATTTATTTTCTAAGACTCTACGAACATAATTACATACATAAATGTCTAGGGTTTCGTAGGCATAAACAAGAGACTACTATATCCTTTGACCGATATGAACAATATTTTGCAGATTTATTCTCAAAGAAACTGTGGATAAAATTACATATAGAAATATTTAGAATTTCGTAGGCATAAACGATAAACTCTAGACACGCCTATATCTTTTAAATGATATGAACAATATTTTGCAGATTTATTCTCTAAGAATCTACGAATATAATTATATATAAAAATGTTTAGAGTTACGAAGGCATGAAAAAGAAACTTTAGACACTGTTATATCCTTTGAACGTTATGAACAATATTCGGCAGATTTATTCTTTAAGAATCTAGGTATATAATTACATATAGAAATGTCTAGGGTTTCGTAACCATAAATTAACGTCTCAAATTATTTTTGTTTTAACAATATAAATGTAACGTACTGAGTAAAAATGTATAGTTTTCCTATCTTAAAAAGTTTATGAATAAATAATCTGATATATATAATTAGCAAGTGTCTGTATGTAGTGTCGGTAACATTGTCACGTCAATTTTTCCTAAGGTTCCCGTGATTGGCTGACAGGTGACACCCTGTCCCGTGATTGGCTAAATACCTGACCTGGTGGTATATTTTTTAGTAACGTATACGAAATTAAGATACGTTAAAAAATAAAACTAAATACACACACAAACAATTGAAATTTTTGTATTATAAATCATTGTTGACGGGTAATAACCTAGTATTAAATAGAACTATAAAACAAAGTATGTAATAAACCATCATATTTCCTTCCTAAATTCCAACATATCCGTAATTATTAACGTCTGATACCAGCTTTCATTGTTTTGGAAAGTTTTGCAAATCGTACTATCATGTTTGGTGGAAACAGATATCGTATGTGCCGAGTTCAGTAGTTCCAACTCTCGAGGCGACAGACAGATAAACTATTGTCCCAACCGATCTGACCGCCGTTACAAGCACATACTGAACATTTATCTAATTGTTATTAAATTAACACTCCTTTGATTAAAACTCCTGACAGTATTGAAGTTTGTTATAACGATTAAATATTCAGAATGTTGGTTTATGTTAAATAGACCTTGCAAATTTAATCTCAATACCGTAAATGGAAAGTCAAAAATGTTCAATGAAGTGAATATTGAAAACCCCGTGTTTGCCGGAATCGACTTGGGCTTATCTCCGAGGCGGGGGCTACCCAACAGGGAGTCGATGAGCCTAGAGAAGCCTCCCACTCACATGGTACAGTACTTCCAAAATGAAATGGTCACTCTTGTTAAGAAGCTTAACAATTCAGTAATGGGTTTATAGCAGTAATCCCAAGACTTATTGAAATAAAAATAATACAAGGTGTCTCAAAAGAAATTTTATATTTATTTAGCTTATTGCGTGAACGCAACGTATCCGAGGGGCGCGGGGGTTATGTCAATCGGTAGCCTGGCTTTTGGGAATGCAGTCGCTATGGAGCGTTTCTCGGGAGCAGACCGCGCGTTATCGTGCGAGAGTTTTACAAAAACGGTGATTCGGCGACTGTAGCGCGTAGAAAATTCTGCAGTATTCGAGGTGTTCGCCACTTAAATGATGCGCCAAGCATTCCTCTCATTCGACATTGGGTTAAAAAGTTTGAAGAGACTGGTACAACGCTGGATAAATCAAAATCCGGGCGACCTAGGTCATCAAGAACGGTAGAAAACGTGGAGAATGTTAATCAGTCTGTTCGTGACGACCCGAACCTTCCAATTCGGAAGCGCGCAAGTGCTTTAAATGTGCATAGATCATCATTACATCGCATTATGCACAAGGACCTAAAGCTGCACCCCTACAAAATTCAATTGGTGCAAGAATTAAAGTCCCAAGATGCCAGTCAGAGGCTTAATTTCGTAAATCAGGTGATTGAGCGATTTTCAACGTTTACCAACATTTTGTTTTCGGATGAAGCTCATTTTCATCTTAATGGCCACGTAAATAAGCAGAACTGCCGCTACTGGAGTGCAACGAATCCGAAACGCAAACATCAGAAACCCCTACATTCGCCTAAAGTGACCGTATGGGCTGCGATGTCGGCGCGAGGAATTATCGGCCCTTACTTTTTTGAAGACGAAAGGGGGCGTGCAGTTACAGTGAATTCAGAGCGTTATGTGGAGATGTTAGACAACTTCTTGGTACCTGAACTGCAAAACTTTCCTGGCTATAACCAAAGAACATGGTTCTAACAGGACGGAGCAACTTCACACACGTCCAATATGTCTCTGCCACGTGTTCGTGAAATTTTCTCAGGCAAATTGATCTCCCGGAGAGGTAACATAAATTGGCCTCCGCGCAGCCCAGATTTAACCCCTATGGACTTTTTCCTATGGGGTTATCTTAAATCTAAAGTTTACGCCAGTAAACCGACTTCACTGGCGCATTTGAAAGAAAATATCCGTCACGAAATGGCAGCCATCCCTGAGTCCACCTGCCGAGACGTCATAAGTAATTTTACTGTTCGATTAAATGAGTGCCGAGAACGCGAGGGTCTACATTTAGACGATATTATTTTTAAGAAATAAATCCCCAAAAAGTGTATTTTAATAATTAATAAATATTTTTTCTATATACGGCTTACTTTTTTTTTAATCGATCCACTAAATATAAAATTTCTTTTGAGACACCTTGTTTAAGAGGTATTAAGCGAATTTTAAATTTAAATCGAATAGATGTAACACTAGCTCAACTGAAATTTCTTAAAAACTATTAAGGATATTTTCCAAATTTATAATTATATTGTTTCTAAATTTTAGGGGTTGTTATACTTGTTTGTTAGTTAATTTTCAACGTTCATAGCATGGATGCATTAACAACATGGCTCTTTGGCGACCATTTGGTTTTGAAGAAATTCCTAATTTCTGTAGTGAAAATAGTGTATCTGTGCAAGGTGATTTGGAGTGCGAAAATGTGGACGTTGACGTGGAATGCGAAAATGTGGACGTGGCTACTAAAGAAAAATATCATTTGTCAGAAGATGGCAAAGTTCTGATACTGAACGTTTATAAAAAGTTAGTTTCGGAAGGTTATGACAAACCTATACTTAGAACTGCGGAATTAACTAGTGTTCCATACAGAACAATTCAACGTATCAAAACGTGGCAAAAATCAGCAGCGCAAACGACCCGATTTACAAGTTTTCGAGAAAATAAATAGTTTTATGTCTAAAACAATAATAAATTAAATATACGACTTTTATTCGAAAAGTATAGTGCCGACGGTGCATCTTTTAATAAAAAAGTTGGAATACGACGGAATATAATTTCCATACAAAGTTAGCATATGTATAATTATTTGAAATTGCTAGGATTTATTTTTGTTGCAAAAAAAAAAAATAATGATTTTTGTTGGTGCAAATTTAAGGTATTTAATATAGACTATAAAGACTTTAAAACAAAATGATTTTGAAACATGCCTATATTTATAATTCAAATATATCCAGTCCTGAACTTGATAAAAATGTAAAGGATTGTCATGTGAGTATATGCAGTTCATTCTAAATAGCATATAAGAAAACACGTTTATTTTAAATAATTATTACGGTCCTGGCAACTGTTGATAACAGAACCATAAACGCAGTAGGTATAATGGTTATACTATCAGTAATTATTGGAATCAATAAGTGATGGTGGCCATTTTATTTTGGAAATACTGTAATGCTTGATTGGCTCACCAGAAGTATGGGTATATGGCGTCGGTATCTTGGTCCTCACCGTGTTGACCGGAACTTGTAGAAGAGTTGGCTAGATTCTTCTGCCCGGATTCCGTACGACGTTCATGTACGTATACTACTGATTGACCTAGTTCATCATGACAAACATTTCCTTATTACGAAAATGCAGCGTAATTACGTAATCCGGTAACATGTGCTAGACGCTGACAAATAGTTTTTTAAACAAACAGCTGACCGTCACAATGTCTAGATGTCGTAATCCTGACCTAGAATTACCTTTGTGACAATATAGATGAATTAGACATCCCTAGTACACTTATCAAGAGGACATTGCTGTGTGTGTATCGGGATCCATAAGTGAAAGTAGAAAACCTTTTGTTACAGCCTCTTGAAATTCATAGTGGAGTCAAACAAGGCGATCCACCTCACCTTTGCTGTTTAACATCGTGCTGGCGATGGTGTTACGAAAATCCCAAGCTACCAACCACCGTAGTTTACACTTCAATGGATGCCACAAGATTGTAAAGTATGCAGATGACCTGGATATTATTAAAGTTTTCCGTTATTTTTAGGTGAAACATGTTATAAATTAAATTTCAATTAAAAACACTATGTAGGTTTCACTAATATATTTATTTTCTCAATACGTATTTCGGCAATTACGCCATTTTCAAGAGTTTATTCTCCTCCCAATTTTAACAAATTAATTGAACTTTTCAAAAGAAGATCTTTCTCTGTTCTTTACTTTTTATCTCCTTCCAGCACTAATTAAATATTTTCCTAGCATGCGTAAAACATCATTAGCCAATTCACAATTCAAATTCTAATTTAATGTTTTCTGATATAATTTCGATTCTCTTTGTATGTCTAATGTCCCTATTCATAAACGTTCATTACTGTGTGAAGCTTCGTTGTATCAAATTACCATAGAAACGGATCGTTGCTATGGAAAATTTCTATAGAAAAGTTTTGATTTAACGGTCCGTTTTGATAAAACAAAGCGGTATTATGAATATTAGACCGGGAGCTCATGACATTTTTGGTCTCCGATTTCATACAGCATACCTTTTGGAGGAGAGAATATTTACCCTGTGACAACAAAAAAGGGATGGTACTAAACCCCTGCACGGTTTCCGGTCATAGGGAAAATTGCATTTCCACTTGCACAAAATTTTTGTGTTTTTCTCTTACTTAATATTGCTTGCCCTTTTGTCAAAAGAAAGTTATAACAAATTTAAAGTCTTTTAATTATAGGCATGCTGTATGAAAACGCGGAAAATCATATTTTTTTATTACAAGATCACATGACCGTTTGAGCCCTTTGGAACCCTCCGAATCGCATGCATATATTTAAAAGACTTTAAATTTGTTATAATTTTCTTTTTGACAAAAGGGCAAGCAATATTAAATCAGAGAAAAGCACAAAAATTTAGTTTTTAAGTGGAAATGCAATTTTCCCTATGACCGGAAAGCGTGCAGGGGTTTAGCACCATCCCTTTTTTGTTGTCACAGGGTAAATATTCTCTCCTCCAAAAGGCATGCTGTATGAAATCGGAGACCAAAAACTGTCATAAGCTCCCGGTCTATATAGGCATGATTGTTTATAAAACGGGAAATGCCCCTTAAAAGTAAAAATACCTTAAAAATGACAAATATTTCACAAATTTCGACGAGAGTCGGATCTTGGCGACCAGTTGACATCACCGTTTCTTCTGATTACGCGACCTAGAACATTCTCCTGAAATAACGAGATAAATATATATGGAATGTACGGCCATCTTGCTGAAACCACATGTTGTTCAGAGTCATATCTTCCAATTTCTGCCACAAAAAATCAGTTATCATCTGACGGTATCGAAGCCAATTCTCGGTTACCATCGTCATTCTTGAAAAAATATGGACCAAAAACACCACCAAACCAAAATGCGCACCATATAGTGACTTTTTGTGCTTTTGGGCTTCTCTTGAATGACTCGTTGGTTTTGCTCTCTCCAAATGCGGCAGTTTTACTTATTAACGCAACCACCAATTTTGAAAATTAGCTTCGTCAAAAAACATGAATTTTTGATAAAAACCACTCGGCTGTTCTGCTATCCAACTGACGAAGTTACGACGTTGCAAATGATCTTGCGGCTTCAGTTGTTGTGTCAATTGAGTTTTATGAGCCTACATCGATAAATCTTTGTTCAAAATACACCATGTTGTGCTTTGTGAAAGATCCAGTTGCTGTGAACGTCGGGAAATAGACATATCTGAGATTTCATCAACTCTTTCACGAACCATAGCAATATGTTCTTGAAAACGACCACTACGAGCATATTGTTCTCTTGCTTCATCTTTTACCGAACCAATTTGTTAAAAATTTTCCACAATTCTACTGATAGTTCGCTCAGATGGACGATTATACTTACTTACTTACTTACTAAATCCTAAAGCCTTTCTATATTGCAGTGTACGGCTATGGTCGTGTTACTTATTTTCTGATGTTGTTCTCCACACTTCTGTTATACCTTCTACTTTCCAAATGGCAAAGGAATAGACATATTCAGTACGCCATTTATAAGACATAACCTTACTAAAAAATTTATGTGAAGTGTGAATCTTCACACATTTCTGGGTTTTGCAGGTATTTAGTAACTGAATGATGATTATTTGGCATGCCAAAACAAATTTTATGTCAAAATATTTTTTTATGAATTTTAATTCGAATGCCTAATAAAGTCTGTTCCAAATGGTTAGGCGGTACTAGATTTTGCAGTCTAGTTACTTTCATCGTTTAAATCGTGCTTTTCGGCCGTTTTGTTTAAGCTTTGTAAATCATACTTACAATAAACATTTTTTTGTTAAGGTTAATATCATTTTAAAATGTCATTTTCTTTATATTTTGATTTTTTCTGTCTTTCTTAATACAAATTTCCCATTTATTTATTTATTTTTTTATTGAAATATGTAAAAAAATAATTTAAAGTCATTCGTTTCCATGGTTTCATTGTTGGAATTTTAAATTTTGACATTCCAACGTAAAGAATGAAACTACCCAAGCAAGGTCCCTTCTCGTGACAACCTAAAAGAACGAAATTCCCATTTAGTTCCGCCTAACCGTTTGAAACAGACTGTACCATTATTTAAGTTTCTAAATATGTGCAGTATTTTATTTATACAGCAAGGTTCAGTAAGATTTTTAAAATTGCGCCATTGGCTTCCATTGGTTGCTTATATCATAAGTCCCGCCCTCTGATTTCGTCAAACAGAATTAAATTATAATTTCAACACTTCCCACTGGTTATTAAATTTACGCTTTTAAAAAATAAATGCAACATTTACCAAAATATAACTAGAATTTTGACAAAATAATTTAAACAAAATAAAAATGAAAAAAAAAACAGAAAAAAATAAAATTAATAGGATTCGAACTCTGCAACGTTCGCACTGCAAATTACAAAGTGCATCACAAAACCAACTGAGCTACCAGAGTTACTGATCTGGAGTGTTACATAGCGAATTAAATATTTAATATATTTTAGTTAAAAACACAAAAAATGCGTTATTTTCCGAAAACATAATCTGATCAAAAATTCCTGTTGTACTATTCCGGTTCACACTAATGTACATTACTTAGAATTTTTTCAGATTTTTAGTTTAAACCATCTGGGCTAGAGGGTGTGGGCAGGGCCAGTTTGAATTTTTGCGGGGCCTCGGGAAAATAAAATTTGCGGGGCTCTTAGGACAATAATTTTTACATAGTTTGTCAAAAAAAAAAATTTCGATTAAAAATATATTCTTACCCTGAGCAAAAAAATTGTGCTGGGCCCTAAAATTACGCGTATGGGGCCTTTAAAGCGCGGGGCCTCGGGAAAAATCCCGAAAATTCGAGGTCTGAGCCGGCCCTGGGTGTGGGACAAAATTTTTTTTGCACAATTTTGGCAAAAATCGCTTCAAAATAATATATTTTGCAAAAATAAAATTTTGATCGTTAATCCACGTACTAAGGGCTTTCATTTGATACCCTACTCAGAATTAAAAAAAATAGTTTTTTTTTTGATGAGCACATATTTGTTTATATTTTTAGGGGGATATATGTTTTTTAGATGTTTTAGTATTTTTCCTATGTGCGGGTCAAAGAGTTGTATAAGCATGCCAAATTTCAACTCTCTAGGTTTAGCCGTTTGGCTACAATTTTTGCCGAACAGACAGACAGACAGACAGACAGACAGACAGACAGACAGACAGACAGACAGACAGACAGACGACAAAATGACGGTATAAGGCTTTTTTGGTCATACCTACAAAACCCTAAAAAGGCACTTAATTTGAGGACCCTTAATATATACATGACCGTGTATTATATTCAAGAGTTTCTTTTTATCTCATTAAGCTAATAGTCCTTAAATCATTACTTGAGTTTTCATTAGTCTTTTTAGGAATCACAATAAATGTTGAATTTAACTGGCTAAATTAATTACTCTCCCATATTAAACTACGCCTAAAATCCTCTTTGAAAAATAATCTAAACAAAAATCAGTTACTTCCATGTCTTTTGAAATGTGATGACTTGAATCTTTTATGTTCTCCGATTTCAAATGGTGTCTTTCACGTGGAACAATATTGAAAAGTTGCAGGACAGCTAATTAAATTTTACAATTTACCTTTTGCAATGATAACCTACCTTTCAACATGGTGACGTTAACTTAAATTTTAATTAAAATCAGATGTTTGTTTTAATTTTCATGAAACATAATGTGTTTATTTTATTTATGAATTAATTTTAATTTTATTATATTAGATAGTATACTAATTTATTCCTTGTTAACAAATTAATTTAAAATTGACAGTACAATACACAGCAGAGATATTGATATACTCCTATTGTCCCTAATAGTACCATTAAAGAATATTTAGCTAAAAACTGTCCGCTACGATGATATCACTAAAGCTACGGTCACAGCTTTAAAAATAATAAACTATAGGCTATGAGTTGTTCACTGTTGATTGTCACTACAAAGTTTGTCAAATGGTAACGCAAGCGACCGTTCTCTAAATTTAATAGATTATGCTTTGTCGACTATAGACAGTTTTTCAAACTTTATAGTTAGTGCCCTGTTTTAATGAAATAGACAGATAAACACACACTAAATAAATAATAATAATAATCATAATAATTAGCTAGCTCACTTTACATAACCGAAAAAATACTGTCGTACAAATTTCAACAAATTTCGCAAATCGTGAAACGAAAAAGAATTGCTGTAGTTGAGGATATAATTTTGTCATTAAGATTTAGTAAGAAGTCACGATCTCGCTAACGGCGGGTCCGTAAAAAGTCACATAAATGTATTTCTCCAGAACCTCTATATATTTCACCAATTCTAAAACCAATTTTGACTACAGAAAGTTAATATTGTAACACAAGAGTTGAAATTTTATTCTAAAGCACTTATCTTCTCATGAATTTTGCGTGTATTTCATTCTATCACTTATTATGGAATAACTATTCTATGCTTGTTGTCATTTGTTTTTGTACGGTAACATTAAGATATATGCAATGTTTACATTAAATAAATGCAACATAACTTCCTAATTAAATTAAAATTAAACAAGTAATACATTTAAAAAAAGTTTAATATAAATTATTTGTTAAGATAAAATGTTTGTTAAAATAATTATTTGTTATTTTTTTTTTTTTCTGGTTGTTGTGGAGAAAGTATGGTCTGTGACTCAGTTGGAAGAGAAAATTTGATGCTCGTGCTTCCTCACGCTCGCCTGCGGCTCGCGCTCGGAATGTTCCACTCGCATCGAATTTTCTCATTCCAACCACGTTACAGAATATACTATTATTCCATCGCAGTTGGTTTTAAAAAATACAGATGTCACAACATTCGTTACGCATTAATTTTTATATCTGTGAACGCGTCATTAAACGTTAAAACTGTCTATTACATTATCCACAATGTACAATGCATAGCCAAGTAATTAGAATATATAAATAAGTTTATTCAGTAAATAATTAAAATACATAAAATTACATGGTTAGCACACAGCACCCGTTACAAAAGTAACATAATCTGTATTTGGATATGTTGTTGTATGATTGGTTATCAGATATTTGAGTAATATTCTTTAATTCTAGGAAAAATTTCAAAAAACCTAACAAAAGTTGAGAAATAGGTGATAATGTTATGTGAGAGTGTAAATTTTATGTGTTTAAGTGTTGAAGCAAACGATGTTTCGGAAACCTCCTCTTGTGTCGTTTCGGTAATTCATCTAGGTTATACAGACCAATTGCATTTATTAATGGGTTCGTATGAATACTGCACTTTTCATAGAATTTTTTTGCATTTTTTAATACATATTCTTCTATAGTTGGTTGGTTTGCTATTTCGTGTAAGAAAGTAATGCGGTTATATTTTCTTAATTGTGTAGCCATTCGCAGGCATTTATTTTGAATAACCTGCACGTCATTTAAATAGCTTGTCGATACACTAGCCCAGGCTGCAGATCCATAAGTTAATATTGGTCTGATCACTATATTATACAACAATAATTTATTTTCAGTACTTAAGTAACTCTTAGTATTAATTAGACTGTAGATATTATGCATCATCATTTTTGCTTTTTTAGTAATATTATTAATGTGTTCTTTCCAAATTAATTTACTATCAAATGTTAGACCCAAATATTTAGCATTTTTGCTCCATGCAATTAGTTTTTTGTTATAGTACAAACGATTTACATGATTATTTTTAAGATTAGTGAAATAAATTGCTTGACACTTGCTAGTATTTATTTTTATCTTCCATTTAATGTAATATTTATGAAGTTGATTTAGAACAGTTTGCAATTTGTTAATAACAACTCTAGGCTGTTTTCCAGATGCAAATATGGCAGTATCATCAGCAAATAGTGCCATTTCTATATTTTTAGATACAGGTAAATCATGTAAATAAATAATAAAAAGAACTGGACCAAGAATAGAGCCTTGGGGAACTCCAGCTGATATCTGACGTATACTTGATATTGAATTATTTATAACTACTTGAAATTTGCGATCAGTTAAATAAGCTTTAATAAATTTAATTAGATGTGATGGGATTCTTAGCTTAATTAATTTGAATAGAAGACCATCTTGCCAGACAGTGTCGAATGCTTTTTGGATGTCAAGAAATACTGCACCCACCGACTTTTTCCTATTGAAACTTTTAGATATTAACTCCGTTACTCTAACAAGTTGATGTGTAGCAGAATGATAATGTTTAAAACCAAACTGTTCATTTTGAAATAATTCAGAGTAATTAGAATTGTTAGTTCAGGAAATACGTAGTTTTCGAAAGTTTTCCGGGAGTTTTAGAAATTGGTACGATTAATAGGACTTGAGGTGCTGCTTTGAAGGTAACATTTTGTGACTAAAATTTTTTGCCAGAAAAAAAAAAACACGATAAACGTGCAAATATCTGCGTTCCATTGCAAAATTCGAAAAAAGATATATCTATACTGAATTAAACACAAATAAATTTTCTATAATTTAGTTTTCACAATTTTGGAATGGTAAGTAAGGCCAATATATGGGTGCTGCATGAGTTAAAGTAGAAAAATTTGCTAGACCGACAACCATCTGGCAACAACTGGTGGGACCATATTCCAGAAAAGGTAGCTGAGAATGAGCAGGCTAAAATACTGTGGGATTTTCGAATCCAAACCGACAAACACCTCGAGCACAACACACCAGACATCACAGTAGTGGAAAGAAAACGAGTTTGGATCATTGATATAGCGATACCAGGAGACAGCAGAGTACAAGATAAGGAGCTGGAGAAGATCACGAGGTACAAAGACCTGCAGGTTGAAATTGTGCGACTTTGGGACAGGAAAACCAGTGTAATTCCCATAGTAATAGGCGCCCTAGGAGCAATACCACCTAATCTCCAGAAACACTTGGACGCGTTAGGGCTGCAACGGATTACAACCGGACAGTTGCAAAAGGCAGCCCTGTTGGGAACAGCACGAATTTTGCGAAGATACCTTTGCGACTCTTAGGTCTTTGGTTAGGACCCGATTCGTGAAGAGGACCTTTTTTTCTCCCAGTATAACTATTGTTATACTGTGTAACATAAATAATAATAATAATAATAATAATAATAATCCGCATTGTGCGGGCACTGGATCTGGCGTAATTTCCGCGGCTGCATATCGCCAGGGTTTGGGATGCAGTCGTGTGTATTTAGCTCCACTAGTCTCTAGTATGACGCGGCTCAAAAGGTTGCTGAAGTTTGAGATTAGTGGACGCTTGTCAAGACCTGACAAACCCCATAATAATAATAATAATAATAATAATAATAATAATAATAATAATAATAATAATAATAGATTAGTGGACGCTTGTCAAGAACTGACAAACCCCATAATAATAATAATAATAATACCAATTTTGACATTTCGAGATTTCCATGGATCTCCACGAATTGAGGTCCCTACATAACGTTTTTACTATTTTTAACATGTTGTCTGTCGGTCTGTCTGTCCGACTGTCCGTCTGTCCCTCGTCCGTCTGTCCGTGTGTCCGTCTGTCCGTCTGTCTGTCTGTGTCTGAAAGGATTTTTATGAAACTTCATATTTAAACTTCTGCCATCAATGCCACAAGTTGATCAACTTTTGGTAAAAATCGGTTGACTAAAAATGGGAGTTTACTCGTGTCGATTTTAAGATTTTTGTGAATATTTCACAACAGAAAAAATTTATTGAACAATAGTTGCTATTAAAGCAATAACAAACAACTCTTATTTGAGACATTTTTTGATAAAACGAAAAAAATTTGAAAAATTTTTCGAAATTTTTTCGTCTCAAATTTTTCATACTTATATGTAACGTTTCCATGGTCATGATAAATAATATCTCTGTTAGAAAATATTAGGCCAAGTTACTTCTACTCTGCTGCTAGAATGTATTTTAAACAAATACTTTATGATGGCGGTCTGTTGTGGTGGCCACAGCTGATTTTTTTGTCTAGTATTATGAATGTGCGAAGAATTATTTAAAGTTAATAAGTCCAAGTTTTTAAAAGTAAAAATTCAAATTTCAAAAATATAAATACTAGGAGCAGTTAGCACTTCCAAAGATTTAAAAGCTGGCCGGCAAGAATCTAAATTCTTTAGATTGGCTAAGATTCTTATAGCTCTTTTTTGTAATATGAACACTCTCTGGTATTCGGGCGATCTTCCCCAGTACATAATTCCATATCGTAGTAACGAGTGGAAATTGGAAAAATAAAGAGTTTTAAGAACAAATTTATTACATTTAGCGTTCATCACCCTCATTCCATAGAGTATCCTATTTAGCCGGAGTTAAACCTTTATTACACCACCGTAACCAATTAATTCTCAATTATGTAACAACCGTTGCAAAAAATCCTACAAATCCTGCCTACAAATATATATACCAAAATACAAATAACAACCAAAAACTCCTAGACAAAACTCCTCTTCAAAAACATATCTGCAAATTAACCCAACATTATAACATTATCATTCCCAAAATAGAAAAAATGTATCATAATAAATCCCCACCATGGACGCTACTCCCTCCACAGTTTGACCTAACCCTAACAAAATATCCTAAGCACCAAACCAGCCCTGAAATATTCAAGCAAGTTTACCACGAAATCCGAAACAAATACCCCAACGGAATAGAAATATATACGGACGGATCAAAAATAGATGAACAAACGGGATCAGCAACCATAATAGGCGATAAAACCTATAGATACCATCTACCCAACCAGTGCAGCATCTACACAGCAGAAGCTTTTAGCATACAGAAGGCGACAGAACACATATAGACGTCCAAAGAACAACACAAACACTACATAATATACACCGACTCACTTAGTGTACTTAAGTCATATCAGCAGACCTACCCAAAAAATCCTCACATCAAAAAAGGACAAGAAAACATACACGATGCCATTACACACTACAAAAATACAGTCACTTTTGTGTGGATCCCATCCCACATAGGCATAAAGGGGAATGAAAAAGCAGACGAAAATGCAAGACAAGCAACTCAAGATGAAGAACTGAAAATAGCAATACAACCCGAAGATCAAAAAAACATCATTAAAGCAAGAATCAAAGAAGAGTGGAGCAATGAATGGACCAACACAAATATTACCAACAAATTAAGAAATATAAAAGAAACTACCCAAAATTGGACATCTACACACAGACGGAGAGACCAGGTCACACTAACAAGACTCAGAATAGGGCACACCCTGTTAACACATGAACACATCTTCAAAAAAACACAACAACCTACATGCGACACTTGCGACACACCACTCACCCTCGAACACATCATACTACACTGCACAAAATACCAACAAGAAAAACTAAGAAACAACATCCCAAACACGATGAAACAAGCCCTCGCGAACGACACAAATACAATGACAAATATACTTAACTTTATCACACAAGTAAATCTTTATAATAAAATCTAAACATCTGTGTATAACCTATCTATGCAAAATGAAACACATATTGTAAAAATCGATGTAAACACAGACGCTAATAGCCACAGTAGCTGAAGCGTCTTAAAATTTTTAAATAAAAAAAAAAAAAAAAAAAGAGTTTTAAGAACAAATTTATTACATTTTGCGTTCATCACCCTCATTCCATAGAGTATCCTATTTAGCTTTATACAAAGCTCATTAATATGCCCTGACCATTGAAGATGACAACCAATGTGCACGCCAATAAACTTTGTTGACGAAGTTACAGGAAGAATTTCTATTGAATCATATTTAATTTTTGAACGACTAGTTTAAAGATTATAACTGCTGATTTGGAGTTGTTTATTGTTAATTTATTTTTCCACACAAGAAGGGTATTATAAAGTTGACTGATGTGATCATTTAAATTTAAATTGGAGCATCAAGAATCCTGGGGAGATCGTTAACGTAAATGTAAAAAATTGATGGTCCTGTGCCCCTACCCAGCGTAAAAGTCATTTTACATCCAAAGAAAGTTATGCTATGCATTTGGTGGGATTGAGAAGGAATCGTTTACTATCTGAAAACCAAACCAATAATTCGGAGAAGTTCTATTCAACCAGAAGCTGCCTGAATTAGCCAACAGAAACGGCATCAGGACAACGCTAAACCATACGTATATTTGGCCACCTGACAGAAAATTTTACACCTTGGCTGGGATGTTTTGGCTCATCCACCATACTCTCCCGACCTTGCACCCTCCGACTACCATTTATTTAGATCGCTTCAAAATAGCTTAGATGGTAAAAACTTCCTTGGAAGACTTGAAAAATCACCTGAATCAGTTCTTTGGCCAGAATCCTTAGAAATTCGGGATTATGCAGCTACCAGAAGAATGGAGAAAGGTCATCGAATAGAACGGCATATACTAAATTCATTAAATATAACTTTTAGTATATAAAATTTTTCATCAACCCAATATTTTATCTTAAAAAAATTGATGTGAAGTGTGAATTTTCGCACATTTCAGGATTTTGTAGGTATTTAAGTGTAGTACGACAACAGAATGCTGGATATCTATAAATATTTTTTTGATAAAAAAATTTGGTCATTTTTAATCGTAATTTGAATACTAACAGATTCCATTTATTTTTTTAAAATTAAATTTTAATAATTATCCATAATTTGGGGATTCATTAAAAAATAATTAATTTTGCCAAAATCACAAAAACTGCAACATTTTCTAAAATCGCAATCTGATCAAAAATTCCTCTGGTACGTTTCCGGTTCTGATCAATGTACATAACCTATTATTTTTTCAGATTTTGAGTTCAACCCCTTCGGATAAAAGGGTGCGGAAAAATAGTTTATTTAGCACATTTTTGGCTAAAATCGTGTTAAAAGGAACAAATTTAAAAAAACAATTTTTGTTCCTTAATATAAGTCTTAAGGGCTTTCTTTTGATACCACACAATAAAATTTAAAAAAATAATTATTGTTTCAGCAACAAAAAATCTATATTTTTCGAAAAACTAATCTGATCAAATATTCCTCTTGAACTATTTCAGTTCCTATCAATTTATATTATTGAGATTTTTTCCATATTTTTAGATCAACCCCTCTTGGAGATATGGTGGGGGACAAAAGTTTTTTGACATATTTTTGGCGAAAATCCCATAAAAGAAATTGGCTTCACAAAAATAAAAAATTGCTTGTTGATCTACGCATTAAGAGGCATTGCATATCAAATATAGATATGCAATTCAAAAATTTAAAAAAAAAACTATTTTTCATTAACTACATAATTGTTTATATTTATCTCAGGATGTGTTTTTTTGAACTCTCAGTATTTTTCCTATATGTGGGTCAAAGAGTTGTATAAGCATGCCAAATTTCAACTTTCTATGTTAAGCTGTTTGGCTACAATTTCTACCGTACAGACAGACAGAGATACATGAGTGAAGTTATAAGGGTTTTTTAGTGGTCATACCTACACAACAACAAGTCATAAATGTAAAAGTTCACTCAGACATACAGACCGACAGACAGACAGATACATGAGTTAAATTATAAGTGTTTTTTTGTGGTCATACATACGCAGCAAAAAATTCATAAGTGTAAAGCCGCATTCAGAGCTCTTTAAATTAACACGTTGTAGACTGTTCGTTGTCACGTTGTGCGTTATGTTTTTATACATTGTTTTAACGTTCTATGTACCGTTTAGAGCAGTTAGAAATTAGTGGGTTACGAATATTTTGACATCTGTGTGTCTTTAAACCAACTACATGGCTTCGTAAAATGTTTTCTTTCTATTATCGTGTTTATAATTCTGCTGCCCTAGATTTTAACTAACTAAACCTAACCTAATTACCTAAATTGATCATATTTACTGCCCGTCTTTGTAATTTTGAGCAAGATTTGTTAATGATGACATTATGTTAGGTTATGTAAAGGCATACGATAACTACGGTGTCACTGATAAACTGCGATAGCCAATGTGTTTATATGTCTGTCTCATTAAAACATCTCACTAGCTATAAGTATAGAAAATTATTCACAATTCACAGCGAACAACGTATTAAATTTAGAGATCTGAACGGTTTCACGTCTTACCTTATGACAAACTTACAGTGACAATCAACAAAGTACAAGATACAGTCTATAAGCTATTGATTTAAGAGCTCTCAATGCGGCTTAAAAATTAATTCAGACAGATAGACATACAGACAGACAGACACATGAGTGACGTTATAAGGGTTTTGTGATGATAATACATATAAAATATTTTAAAATGTTTACTTACTTAAAAAAATCATCAAAATATGTGACATCAATTTCTTTTGTACATACCTGGAAAAAAAAGACATATATTAATAATTTATTGCGTGCTATTTAATTTTTTACATGAAAATATATTTTTCCTACGACTATTATAGAACTGTATCATTTCGATACTGATAGTTGACAGGAAATTTGCTTAATTTCGCATGTTACCCTCATGCGCGCACAGGCGATACGGAAATGGTAAATGCGTCCCAATGCGCATGTCTAGTGTGCGGGAATGAATAAATTCGCAGCAATACGTATGTGCAGTTTCCGAGAATTTTCATTCCCGTACTGGCTGCGCGCGCATTAATGACTGTTAACCATATATTGTATTTTTTTGATTATTTATTTATTGAAAAATGGTAATCGGAGGAAAAGCATAGTGAGCAAAACGCGCAGAATACATATTCCGCGCTAGTTGCACAATATACTATTTAGTGCATTCAGTTTAAAAAATCGATCCACTTTTTATAAAGTTTTCACTTTTCATTAGATAAACTACCTCTATTTAAATCAAATTACATGAAACCAAAATATGGCTTTTGATATAGTGTATCATCACTCGGTTTCTCTTCAAACCACGGTTTACACCGATAGCTAAAATTAGGAATTAGCTAAAGATCAAAGGACAACGCCAATGGATTGGTGAAATTCCCTTACATAAATATTAAGTTACATACTCTGTACCAGTTTTACTGACCTGAACTAATAGCCACTTTAAATCTCATTATTAAGACCCGAAGTGTTTCATGCAGCTTCAGGCTAATATTATTTACATCAAACTACTACAAAAAACAACTTGAATCTTAAAGTTATTAGGGAATATATGGAATATAAATAGATTTAAATGGCCTTGGAGCGATCTATGGTGGATATAATGTTTTATTTTCATGCTGGCGTTGGAAGGGTGGTACCAGAAATTTAAATAATATGATGGCTTTACCAAAGTTGCTTAAAGCTAGCTCACAAACATATATCGCATACGATATGATGGATAATACAAGGTGTCTCAAAAGAAATTTTATATTTATTTAGCTTACTGCGTGAACGCAACGTATCCGAGGGGCGCGGGAGTTATGTCAATCGGTAGCCTGACTCTTGGGAATTCAGTCGCTATGGAGCGTTTCTCGGGAGCAGACCGCGCGTTATGCGTGCGAGAGTTTTACAAAAACGGTGATTCGGCGACTGTAGCGCGTAGAAAATTCTGCAGTATTCGAGGTTTTCGCCACTTAAATGATGCGCCAAGCATTCCTCTCATTCGAAATTGGGTTAAAAAGTTTGAAGAGACTGGTACAACGCTGGATAAATCAAAATCCGGGCGACCTAGGTCATCAAGAACGGTAGAAAACGAGCAGAATGTTAATAAGTCTGTTCGTGACGACCCGAACCTTTCAATTCGGAAGCGCGCAAGTGCTTTAAATGTGCATAGATCATCATTACATCGCATTATGCACAAAGACCTAAAGCTGCACCCCTACAAAATTCAATTGGTGCAAGAATTAAAGCCCCAAGATGCCAGTCAAAGGCTTAATTTCGTAAATCAGGTGATTGAGTGATTTTCAACGTTTACCAACATTTTGTTTTCGGATGAAGCTCATTTTCATCTTAATGGCCACGTAAATAAGCAGAACTGCCGCTACTGGAGTGCAACGAATCCGAAACGCAAACATCAGAAACCCCTACATTCGCCTAAAGTGACCGTATGGGCTGCGATGTCGGCGCGAGGAATTATCGGCCCTTACTTTTTTGAAGACGAAAGAGGGGAGTGCAGTTACAGTGAATTCAGAGCGTTATATGGAGATGTTAGACAACTTCTTGGTACCTGAACTGCAAAACATTCCTGGCTATGACCAAAGAACATGGTTCCAACAGGACGGAGCAACTTCACACACGTCCAATATGTCTCTGCCACGTGTTCGTGAAATTTTCTCAGGCAAATTGATCTCCCGGAGAGGTGACATAAATTGGCCTCCACGCAGTCCAGATTTAACCCCTATGGACTTTTTCCTATGGGGTTATCTTAAATCTAAAGTTTACGGCAATAAACCGACTTCACTGGCGCATTTGAAAGAAAATATCCGTCACGAAATGGCAGCCATCCCTGAGTCCACCTGCCGAGACGTCATAAGTAATTTTACTGTTCGATTAAATGAGTGCCGAGAACGCGAGGGTCTACATTTAGACGATATTATTTTTAAGAAATAAATCCCCAAAAAGTGTATTTTAATAATTAATAAACATTTTTTCTATATACGGCTTACTTCTTTTTTAATCGATCCACTAAATATAAAATTTCTTTTGAGACACCTTGTATGATAAGTAACAAGTTATATTTGGGGAGCAATGGAGAGAGTTACCTAGAAACGAAGTATCTCACTTTATTTACTAAACATCTAACATGTGTACAAAAGAAAGGTTTAAAATAAAGAAACGTGTCGTATTCTTCGGTAAGCGCGGGATTGGAAGAGCAAAAAACAGTTACCGCCAAATGGTACGTTGAGTTTTGTTTGCGTCAGTTGATTCAGTCTCTTCAAATTTTACGGCCATATTTACGCCCTGACACTTGCATGAAAATAATGTTTTAGTTGTTTCAACTCTATCTTTTAGTTTGTTCTAGAAATTCTCCGATTACGCCCCGTATTAATAACTATTCAGATCAAACATTTCTGTTAATTTATTCCGGTTTCCATCATTGTACATTATTGAAATTTTTTTCAATAATGTAAATCAACCGCTCTGGTTAGTTAGATATATTTTAAAAATTATTTTGGGGAAAATCTTATTTTAAAAAACAACTTTTTCGTCATTCGATTATAAAGAGTCCAGTGTACATCTTATTGTGATTCATAAACCACCGTCCTACGACGAAATCATGACATTTTGAAATTATTTCAAGATTAAAAAAAAATGATTATTTAATATGATCATCTGTGAATGAAGTTTGCGGAATCAGAAAAGATCCCCTTAACGGTAAAAACTTTTTCTGGTTTAATTTTGCGATTAATTTAAATATTTTAATTGTTTTTCCCCTTTTTTAAAGTAAAAAGATTTGTAAGAATTGTAAAAAGTATCTTTCTTGACTTTCTTTTTCCTCAGAATATTCCAATTACAAAAGTTACGCCGTTCGTTCGTTCAATTTAAGTAAAAAAGTCTGTTCATGACGCTCTTACGAAAATTAGGAAAGACACTGGAATTGGCTTTCCATTATTCACGAATGAATGCATATTTTTCAAATCTTTATTCTTGAATGGTAAAGAAAAAAGAATTCATTTTAATGTACTTGATTGTATTCAATTTATTTCGATTAGCTTTCTTTTAGTATAAGTGGCAAAAGTAATAAGAGAAAATAAGAGTTAGTTTATTTAAAGAATTAGACAGATGCAGTGGTGGCACTAAAACTAAACTGGAGCAATGTGGGATAATTGTGTCAGGATTTTAAATAAAAATGCATCTAATATTCCTTGAACAAGATTGCTGGGAAGTGAGGCACAAAAAGTGCCGGAGCAAACCGGTCCGGTGTTCCGGTTTCATTAAATTATGGAAAATATGGAAACATTCCGGTTCGTAACATTATTGAACACGTTGTATTATTTAGTCGTACAATATTTTTTTATGTGATTTTCCGTTTTTGAATTTTTTTATTTCGAGCCATGCTGGAAACTAAATAAAGTTGTAAATTTAATTGCGGAAGATACAAAGAATACTGCAGTGTCATTTCTAATGATCTAAAGGAAAAATTAAATATACTTTTGGATTACCCTAACTCTATTACACCTTTCGGATTGCCACCACATGAAACTCACTTTGAAGACTGGAGTTGTCGTTATGCTGATCAGGAATATGAACTTGAATTCAGGCTTAGTAAATGGTGTTTGCATCTTAGTACGCGGCTTGATGAAAAAATGTGTATTGTTTTCATTCCAAAATATATCAGTCTCTAGGATCCAATTTTCCCTGAGATTTGCCTTTGCTATGACAATCAATGCTAGTTTTCGGCCCTGCAAATCTTGTGTTGATCATAATTGCACACTGAGGATAATTGTAGAGCAATCTATCGAGTGACAGTCACCACTTTATACTCTGTTCATTTATTTTATACGTGCTTTCGATAGTTTGAATCACGATGCATTATGGCATATTCTTAAACTGTTAGGAGTACCAGGCAAAATCGTTAATATGATTAAAGCACTTTATAACGAAGCATCACGTCGCGTGCTTCACGCTGGGAAAGAAAGCGAATCCATCATTATTACCAGAGCTGTGAAGCAACCATTCACCCTTGCTTTTTAACATCGTTTTAGACTGGGTTATGAAATCCTCGCAAAACTTAAACACCGGAATAGTATGGGATATGCAACATTGCCTGGAAGACTTACTCTACGACGATAACACATGCATCCTAGCACACACCTTTGCAGACATATCACAGTTTGGAGATCGCACCATATTACCAGGAACCCAAAACTAAGTATATTTGTAACCAACGTAAAATCCGAAATGTTATACGGGTGTGAGACGTGGAAGGTTACACAGGCTATAATCACCAAACTGCAAGTTTTCGTCAACAAATGCATGCGTAGGATCCTTCAAATAAGACGGACCGACAGGGTCTCTAATGAAAAGATATTAGTACGTTGCAACCAAATTCCCATAGACCCAGAAATCAGGAGGCGCAAGTGGAACTGGATAGGCCATGTACTAAGAAGTGAGCCAAGCAAGAGTGGCAATAGATTGGAATCCACAGGGGAAGCGTAGTCAGTCGCCCGAAATCTACCTAAAGAAGAAGTATCAGAGACGAAATTAAACCGAAAAATAAGACGTGATCCGCAGCCAAAAGACTTTCAGTCAACAGAGTCCGATGGAAGCCATTTGTAGAAGCCCAATGCTACAACTAGGAGTGATGAAACTATATATGACAATCAATGAAGCACAAGGAGACACTTTCCAAAAAAATTGAGTCTAACTGCCACAGACATTATTCACTCACGGAATTTTAGAAGGTTGATTATTACATCTAGATTGGGGCTATTCACCCAACAAGTCTCTAGTTTTCAATATAAAATTGTACGGTGATTCTATATGTCAATCTCCATAATTGATTATAAAAATAAAGCTGAAAAATGATTGAAACTAATCTTATAATACTTTAATAAAAAGTAGTGTTGAGAGCAATTGACAGAGTCTTATAGCTATTTCAATATAAGCGAAGACAGCAAATTCTCTTCCTTTTTTATTCAATCAATAGTCTTTTTGTTCTGAACCGAGCTCTTCTAAGATAATGAGATGAAAGAAAAAAAAATAAACTTGTTATTAAATTGAAATGGTTCATTATAATTTTTATTTTCTCTTTCATTTTTTCGTTTAGGATATTAAAAATTTTTAACGTGACTATCTAATGAAATTAAAGATTTTTAGCATATTTCAAAATCTACAGAAAAATATTTCGCTGCTTTCATTAAGGACCACTTCAGATTAGCGATTTTTGCCCAGTTGCATCTAAAGTCTTAAAACTAGATGTAAGCTAAGGGTCGAATTCATAAACGTTCCTAAATCTCACCTTATCCTCACGTCAACCTCATTTGGCAATGAGTCACTCGTTTGGAATTTAGGAAAAAAAGTTGGATATGAGTAACTCATTGCCCACTCAGTTATCTGTAAAATTTGAGTGAATAATGAATGAGATTTGAGACCAATAGCTAGTAACCTTAAATTTGACTCATTTAAGATTTGGCTTTCTATAGCAACATATTTGTATCAATGTGGATAATGATTTTTTGGAGTATGTAGACGGTGAAAATGTTTATATAAATGTGCGTCGATACATTTTTTGATACAAAATAATTGTTTTTATCAGGCGGTATTTACGGGACGATTAATATCCTCTTCAAAATACTGTCACAATTATGATATAATTGTATTCTAATGTCCCAATTCCTTGAGCGTATTTGCGGGACGGTTAAGATCCTCAGCAAAATTTTGTCACAATTATGATATAATTGTATTCTAATGTCCCAATTCGTTGAGCGACCTTTAGGTGGTGTAGGTCATGGTTGCTGACGTACGGTTTTGTGAATTAAAGAATTTGCAGAGTGTTGCGTGTTTGTCAACATAAGTTTTGAACTACATTCTAATGTGTTGATAAACATTATTCAGTTGTGCCGACTATGGTCTTTAATTGCTGCCAACAATTACACAAATGAATAATGTTTCCAAAACAATTAAGGTAGGACCTGACGTCATAGTGTTCTGGTTAACAGTTATAAAATGGTCTTAGGGAATAGAGTTGAGGTTAGTCATTCTTGGTAGTCAAGTAGCAGTCATTCTTGTGAAACGCGGCCCAAGGACCAGCTCAGCTGTTGAAGTCGCCAACACGAGATGTGAGTGTCGTCTACAGGGCTTCTCCAAGTGTTCGCCTCGTGCGGATACCTGGGGTGGTTCGACAGATCCTGGAGAAGCCGGGGCAAGAACGAGACTTACATCAGCTTTTAACGGACAACTCCAGCAGCCATTTTGACAAACAATTGTATTCTGAAGTAAATTAATATCATATAATAAATTTTGTAGAAAAGATTCCGTTCTTGAATTCACCCCGTCATAAAATAACTATGAACTTATTCAGAGATTTAATTTCTTAAGAAACACTATAACACATATATACTTCCTAAAGGATATCCAGAAATTGGGGTACTACAGAAGCATAGATTGCTTATTCCTCTAATTGTGGCAGGCATAATTTTATTAGATATGAGAAATTATTTTTCTTAATTCATCATAATATAACTTTATTTAATAGAACACATGGCGACTTACATTTACTTAATCAACCTTAGATCTGCAAAATAATGTAAGGATTCGGACTGGTCAGAAATTAAAACAATATTTCATCTACCAGGTCTACAAGTATGAAATGCGGATTTTTTTCTTTAATAAAATACGTTAAACTCAAAAGAACAGTAAAAGTTTATTTATTCAAAGTATGCTCCATTAGAAGTTGTACATTATTCCCATCTTTCAGGCAATTTGTGAATACCTCGCCAGTAGAACTCTTCCCCTTTCTCCGCAAACCATTCATCTAGCCATTCTTTCACATTTTCATATGAACAAAAGTGCTGCTCGGCAAGTGCGTGACCCATCGATGCGAACAAGTGGTAATCTGAAGGGAGCAAGTCTGGTGAGTAAGCGGCATGGGGTAGCACTTCCCACTTGAGTGCCTCCAATGTGTTGCAAACTGCTTTTGCCTTATGTGATGGAGCGTTATCGTGAAGAAAGATTACCTTGTGCTGTCTTCTTTTGTATTTTGGTCGTTTTATGAGCAGCGAATGGTTCAATTCGATCAGTTGTTGTTGATAGCGTTGGGTATTAACTGTTTCACCAGGTTTTAACAATTCATAATAGACCACACTTTTGATCCCACCAAGTACAGAGCATTGTCTTTTTGCCAAGGCGATTCGGTCTTACAGTTGATGTGGATGGTGAGCCTGGGTTCGCCCATGATTTTTTGCGTTTGGGATTTTCAAAATAAATCCATTTTTCATCGCCAGTAAAGATACGATGCAAAAAAGACTTTCTTTTGTATCGTGCAAGCAAAATTTCACAAGTGTTTTTGCGTTTTCATTTCATGCTTATAGATCTGGTATTATTAACAATATTTACTCTTCATCAAAGCTGTAAGAGCTGCGTAGATATTATTCGTAATACAATTATATCTTACACTACAAGTATTTTGTACTAAAAGAAAATTATCATTTTCTTAAGCATCTTGTGGAATTTAACTGAAAACTTTGACAGAGTGTTTATGACAAGACTAGTTATGCACAGGGTCCGGCAGAGAGGTATGATGTTTTTGAAATTACTTACGCGTGCTAGGGTGGTCACACTGTTTGCGGAATGGTTGATATCTACTCGTCCACAGATGCCATTTCAGTAAAAATGGAGCCTTGTAGCAGATCGTGTGTTTATTTACAACACCTTCATTGAAACGGGTCGTTCTGTGGTGCTCACACAGCGACGATTTCAAAACCATTTTAATATTGGTCGTCAGGGTCGTGCTCCAAAACGGAGTACCATTATGAAGTGGGTGAATAGTTTTCAATGAACAGGATCTTTGAGAAGGGGACTGCATGGGACGTGATCGAAGTGTACGGACCCCGGATAACATTGAAAGAGTGTGACAAGCGGTGGAAGCCAGCCTTCGTCTTTCGGCGGTACGTCACGCACGTGCTCTTCAGATGTCAGACGAGTCAGTTCGCCAAATCTTACACTTGGACCTTCATTTCCATCCGTATAAGATTATGATTGTTCAAAAACTGCTGCAAAACGACTTCATGAGACGACACAGGTTCGCAGAAGCGATGTTGGGATTACTGACGGACGATATCGTTTTGATCACGAGTGACGAGGCTCACTTTCATTTATCTGGGATGGTAAACAAACAGATCTTTCGGTACTGGGCAACCGAAAACCAGCAACAACTGCATCAGAATCCTCTGCACAGCTAGAAAGTAACTGATTGGTGTGGCGTATCTCGAACCTGCATTATTGGGCCTTATTTTTTTCGTGAAAACGGACGCACAGTGACTGTTAACACAGATCGCTACGTTACCATGTTCCGTGATTATTTCCTGCCAGAAGTAAGAAGACGACGCATCAACCTCAACACAGTTTGGTTTCAACAAAATTGAGCAACTTGCCATACATCAAGAAAAACAATGGCTTTTTTTAAGACAGCATTTTCCACGACGCCTGATTTCATTGCGTGGGGATATGGAGTGGCCACCTCGGTCACCTTGTGACTACTTTTTATGGGGCTACCTAAACGCTGAAGCTTACATTAACAAACCACGTACTCTTGAAAAGCTTTCCGAAAACATAATGCGAGAAATTCAAAGGATTCCACGTGCCATGCTTGAACATTGTAGGGACAATTTCGCCACACGTCTACAAGAATGCTTCGACAAAAATGGACGCCACCTAACTGATGTGATTTTGATTATTTTTTCGAAAATAAATGTGTATTTTTTGCAAATGGCAATGTACCAGTTATGTATAAAAACAATTAATTTTGAAATTGGTTCAAAATTAAATGTGTGTCTTTTCAAAAACATCATCCCTCTCTGCCGGACCCTGTGTTATGATTATCATTGTCAAGTGCTTGAATCGATCTAGAGCTTATACTGTTTTCTTTCAAACTCCTTAATAGTATTTTCTCATTTAATCCGTATCAATGGTAACTGTAGTTAATCTAGTAACTGTAAGTTACCACTGTAATTAATATAATTAATTTAAGGAAGTTGACCTTCACCTGCTTTGAGGCTAACACATTTTGTCCTTTATCCAATAAGAGGCTAGCTTAATCCTCCCAATACAGATACAGCAGCGTTCTCTTAATCTATCCGTCCTGCTTTTTTCCTCCAGGAAACACGAGAAAAGAACTAACGATCTTTCCGTTACACGCAAGAAGTTCTGATTAGACCATGGACCGCATAAAACCACTTACTAGATAAGGGGATACTTTAGAAAATAAAATTGAAATAGACACGATTAGACTAGCTTTTCAAATATGTTATACGAGAGGCTCGCTACACTTATAGAGAATAAGTCAAATGATTAATATTTTGAGGAACTAGCTGAAATATAAAACTAGAAAAAAATATTTTTTTGCACAAACTGTTTTATTGCTTTTCAAAATATCCGCCTTTAAGATTTATACACTTTTGCATGCGTTCAAATTAATTCTCGAAACATGTTTTCCACTCTGAAGTTGGTATCTCAAACACATGGTTTTAGAAGGCTTCAACAGTTCTTGATGTGATGAAAATCGATGTCCACGCATTTTTTGTTTGACATTGAGAATCAGGTGAATACAGGCAATGAGACATTAATTCGACGTTTTTCTTTTTCAAATAATCAATTGTTTGACGTGCTGTGTAGGAGCTTGCATTGTCATGATGAAGAATGATGCAACGGTTTTGGTTGTTTTTCCTGATTTTGTCGATAACTTATAGCAAACAAATTGTTGTATACAGTTCAGCATTAACTGTTCTTTGATCCTCTCTCTAAAGGAATATTTGTGACATGTCCAGTACAACCGAAGAAACAAGCGATCATTTTTTTGAAAGTGCTTTATGAACGAACAACTTTTGTGGGTTTCGGTTCATTTGGGAAGACCCATACAGTGGATTGTTGCTTAGTTTCCGGTTCATATGAACAAATCCAAGTTTTGTCACATGTAACGATAATGTATACGGATTTTGCAGTGCCTAGGTTGATTTTTTTTTAGCATTCCCTTACACCAATCATCACTTTGAGCTTCGATCAAATTATGCGGAATCCATCTGGAACAGATCTTTTTCACAGCTAAATGTTCATGCAAAATCGAATGTATTGCAGTCTGAGATATGCCAAAGGATGCCTCTATTTCACGGTAAGTCACATGCCGATCTTCTTCAATCATTTTGCGCACAGCATCGATTTTTTTTGAATCACAACCGATTTTGGTCGTTCTTCATGAGATTCATCACTGACGGACGCACGACCAGGGCGAAATTCTGCAAACCAATTGTAAACAGTATTTTCTGATGGTGATGCTTTACCAAAAATTGAACGAAGCGAATCTATGCATTGTTGTTGAGTTAGGCCTTTACTAAAATCGTAATAAATCATCCAACGAAAACCTTCACCAGTCATATCCATTTATTCACAAACTTGTTTTTTTAACGCTCACTGTCAACAATCTTAGCGGTCAATTTGTAAGCTGCCACTGATTTCACAATAACAAATGTCAAATTTTACGACTGTAGTATTAACACATTTCAATATTGCTATCTAGTGGTTGTTTGTAAAAACAAAAAAGGTAACCCTCGTATTAATATAGTTTTTATTATTATTATTATTTATTATTCTACAAAAACCACACTGGCATCTAAAAATGACTTAGAAAGTGAACTGAAAGTAAATTTTTCACTGTATGCGAGTCATGGCTTGTTCAACTCTCTGGGTATGTTTTTCAATGATCTATGGCCGATGTGACATGTGACATCCGGGACTATTCTGGTTTGCGCCAACCACACGACATCAGTAAAATTGTTAAACTTCTCGAAACAACTGAACGACTGTTCATCAATCAGATGTTTCAATTTTTAACGTTTTACTGGAAAATAATTGTTGGGTTTCTGACATAAAAACGTTGATTTTTGCAAAAAGCTTCACAAAATTTTTACAACAGCGATTATGATTAGAGCCCTGCGCGGATTTGCTTTTCTGTAGCCGCATCCGATCCGTATCCGCAGCTTTTGTAAGTAATAAATCCGCATCCGCAAAAATATCCTCACAATCCGCATAACAGGTTTTGCTGCCAGTTTGCAAAGAACTTACATGTTTCGCCTTATTTGGTAATCGCTGCTCTAAAACACTACTGAAAATTTTTGGACTTAAACTAAACCTAACCTAAGGGACGTCAAAAGTTTTGGAGCCTAAATGCGCTCGTAATTTGGAAACCTTGAGAGAGACACAAATTTGGGGGGGGGGGCTAAGCGTTTTGTTTTTTTTTTTTTTCGTAGGCAGCAGGTGGCGTGCTTCTCATGAAATACGTGTTAATATTACTGTCAAGTATCATATTAATGTCAACTAACATCTCACGTCAGTTTTACCTTTTCCAATGTTAGGAAAACGTAATGCATCGTGGTTATATTTTTTCATTATTGAATTAAAAAAAAAAAAAAAATTATAGGTTACTTAGTGGAAGGTGCTTCATATTTTTTCAAATAGCAACATGTGTCATTTTTCAATTATTGTCAATTTCAATTTTTGGAATCAGCAAGACCTTTTACTTCGGGTAGTATAAAATATTTGGCAGGTTACATAATAACATTTTCGAGAAACATGTATATAGGTAAATTTTGGTATTTAAATAAAACTTACTAATCAGTTTTATATAAAAAAAGCATTTATTAGATTTCAAAGCCAGAATTAGAGCAGAGGTAGGAAGAATTACATCGAAAATATACCAAGCAACTATTGTCCAAAATATTATTTTCTTTATACAATAATAAAAAAAAAAGTTATGTTGATTGTGTCAACACAATCTCGATCATTGACAATTGTCTTAATAACAATAACATAGAGTGAGATAGAATGCTACAAAATATCATATGTGTATACAGACAACCGAGGACTGCGTAATCAGAACACAACCGTATGTTTTTCCGATGTTCACGCGGATATTGCGGATAAGCGGATATGAAATTTTATCCGCATTTGCAATGTTGCGGATATCCGCCGATAATCCGCGGATACCCGCGGATTTGCAGGGCTTTAATTATGATACTTGGTTTGAAGGAAAAAAGACAAAATGTTGCGAAAAGATGATTTGGGAAATTACGAAGGGTACTTGGAAAGTATCATCTAGGTGTCCAAAGTTGACCTTCCGGTTTAAATTAGCCGCCATTTATACCTATCCAGAGCCATAGAAATGCCTTGGCATCGGAGCAAGTGCTAGGGCGCGAGGTCTAATGAGGGGCGCCATTGTGTGGTGTATTTTTGGTCATCATTTGTAATGGAAAAGTGAGGATCTTTTTATTTTTAGATCTTAGCTTGTATTCTGAAAGTGAGGACCTTTTTTTAGGTCATCACTTGTATTTTGGAAGTGAGGACCTTTTTCTAGTCATCACTTGTATTTTGGAAGGGAAATTTATTTGCCAAGGGGCTAGAAAAATTACTACGACTCCATTGAACGATATTCCATTGAAGAACACATATTTGTTATAAAAACTTAATTAATAAATTGAGGAAGATTTTGCTGAAACTGCAAGAAATTTCCGTACGCATTTCGAAATAAATGTTGCATCTATTAAAATCATTAATTATTTTATGAAAAAATGTAACAGTCTGGGTCCGTAGAACCTAACAGACAACATGTTTATAATCGTCCTGTCCGTTTTTTTGGGCTGGAAGCGTGATTAGTCCTTATTTCTTTCAGAATGAAGCTGGTGATGCGGTTACTGTGGATGGAGCTACAGGACAATGATAACAAATTATTTGTGAAATGAATTGGCAGGTATGGATGTCCAGAATATGTGGTTTCAAGAGGACGGTGCCACTTGCCATACAGCGGATGAAGCAATCAATCTTTTAAGGGAAAGATTTGGTGATCGAATAATTTCTTGAAGAGCTGATGTTAATTAGCCGCCTAGGTCTATTTATTAGTTTATTTGTTTCTATAAAATAAATGTTTTTTTGCATACGTATATACAAAAGAGTACAGTAAAACAAATACCATGTCTGAGAAGAGAAAGGAAATGTTAACTCAAGATGGACCTAAAAGAGCTAGAATTTCTATCTCCCTTGAGAAGAAGATGGAAGCTATTAGATGAATGGAAAGTGAATGGAAAGGATGATGAATTTACCGCCTTCAACTGTTACTAGCATTATGAAAAATACAGATAAAATCAAATCTGCTCAGTAAACTACAGAAGTAAACGCTAAGTATGAGCCAAGGAGTACTAAATCAAATAAAATATCGTTATACAAGGTGTCTCAAAAGAAATTTTATATTTATTTAGCTTACTGCGTGAACGCAACGTATCCGAGGGGCGCGGGGGTTATGTCAATCGGTAGCCTGGCTCTTGGGAATTTAGTCGCTATGGAGAGTTTCTCGGGAGCAGACCGCGCGTTAAGCGTGCGAGAGTTTTACAAAAACGGTGATTCGGCGACTGTAGCGTGTAGAAAATTCTGCAGTATTCGAGGTTTTCGCCATTTAAATGATGCGCCAAGCATTCCTCTCATTCGACATTGGGTTAAAAAGTTTAAAGAGACTGGTACAACGCTGGATAAATCAAAATCCGGGCGACCTAGGTCATCAAGAACGGTAGAAAACGTGGAGAATGTTAATCAGTCTGTTCGTGACGACCCGAACCTTTCAATTCGGAAGCGCGCAAGTGCTTTAAATGTGCATAGATCATCATTACATCGCATTATGCACAAAGACCTAAAGCTGCACCCCCACAAAATTCAATTGGTGCAAGAATTAAAGCCCCAAGATGCCAGTCAGAGGCTTAATTTCGTAAATCAGGTGATTGAGCGATTTTCAACGTTTACCAATATTTTGTTTTCGGATGAAGCTCATTTTCATCTTAATGGCCACGTAAATAAGCAGAACTGCCGCTACTGGAGTGCAACGAATCCGAAACGCAAACATCAGAAACCCTTACATTCACCTAAAGTGACCGTATGGGCTGCGATGTCGGCGCGAGGAATTATCGGCCCTTACTTTTTTGAAGACGAAAGGGGGCGTGCAGTTACAGTGAATTCAGAGCGTTATGTGGAATGTTAGACAACTTCTTGGTACCTGAACTGCAAAACTTTCCTGGCTATAACCAAAGAACATGGTTCCAACAGGACGGAGCAACTTCACACACGTCCAATATGTCTCTGCCACGTGTCCGTGAAATTTTCTCAGGCAAATTGATCTCCCGGAGAGGTGACATAAATTGGCCTCCACGCAGTCCAGATTTAATCCCTATGGACTTTTTCCTATGGGGTTATCTTAAATCTAAAGTATACGCCAATAAACCGACTTCACTGGCGCATTTGAAACAAAATATCCGTCACGAAATGGCAGCCATCCCTGAGTCCACCTGCCGAGACGCCATAAGTAATTTTACTGTTCGATTAAATGAGTGCCGAGAACACGAGGGTCTACATTTAGACGATATTATTTTTAAGAAATAAATCCCCAAAAAGTGTATTTTAATAATTAATAAAAAAAATTTCTATATACGGCTTACTTTTTTTTTAATCGATCCACTAAATATAAAATTTCTTTTGAGACACCTTGTAGATGCCCTTTATGTATATTGTTTATATACTTGGAACCTAACCCTATATCCTTACTATAAGTTAGGTTCATTTTACGCCAGTTCGGTTTACGCCGGTTCTCCTAGGAACGAAACTGTGGCGTATATCGGGTACTACGTGTATTTTAAATTATAAAAAATTGGAATATCTTCTGCAGTCAGTTTATTTTTATAACTGTAGATTTCATTTCCGAGAACTTTTAAAGGTGACTCAATTTACAATATGATTCCATCTCATATGCATGTTTATTCTGACATTTCCTTTCCATATTTATATTTATCTAAAGACGATATTTTCTTATTTTAATATACGGTAAAGAGATGTTTACTCGCATACAATCACCAGCCAACTCAATTCCAAAAATCTCATCATCTCAAATATCACAAGTTTCAAGTGCAAGTGAATATCTTTCTATCATCATATATAGAATCATTTTCGTTGCTTTTGATAGTTTATTTACAAACATTTTCACCATTTCTAACTGAAAAACGAACAAATATTTTAAAAATGTACATGTACGAAAGGTTGGAATGTATATGGACATTTTTCAAATACACTTTACACAAGTGATGACACTGTTGCAACATTTCAAAGTTATGCATAGCTTTACTGGAATTTTCGATTATTGCTGTGAAAGAAAACGTATGTTATAACAACAGTATTCCAATCGTGGTACACATTTTTGGGGTTTGTCAGGTCTTGACAAGCGTCCACTAATCGCAAACTTTTGAGCCACGTCATACTAGAGACTAGTGGAGCTAAATACGTATAGCTGCACCCCAAACCCTGGCGATATGCAGACATGGAATTACGCCAGATCAAGTGCCCGCACAATGCAGATTGACCCGAGCAGCACTGCTTTCTGCATCCTACAGATCAAAGAGATGGCAGAAGATCTGCAGGCGGGAATGGACTCGATTTCCCTTCGATATGAGGCTTTCATACCACCCAAATCACCAATTATCAGGACCACAAACTTAACTTTATACCCTGGATACAGCTTTCTAAGCTCGGACATATACTTGGACCTCTTTTTCTCCTCCTTGAGAAAGATATTCTTCTCTGGACTTGAGAATTCAATCACAGACATCTGTTTGGTCTCGATATCTAGGAGGATTAGGTCCGGCCTAGTGGCTGTCAGTAACTTCGAGGTGACGAAAGAGTAATTCTAATAAATGAGGCACTTGGAATTTTCCACCACCGATTCTATGTCAGAAGAAACGTAAGGTTTGACCGGTATTTGGTCAATACCATAGGCATGTCTAAGATGTTAGTAGAGCATGCAAAGAGCAGCATTATGTTGAGACACGTAGCTTGACGCTGCAAGAGATGGACAAGCAGACAGAATGTGTATAATGGTTTCAGGTTGGTGGTGACACAACAAAAATGCTTGGGAGGTTCGTCCGACTCCGGTGATGGTTTACTTACGACCCCCTGTCTCTCACAAGATTTTACCAGCCTTTTTTTTAACTAATAATTTGTTCTCTAAACCGCATTTTTTGTGGTTGTAAAAATAATCAGCTCTCAAATTAACAACAAAAACCTTTTAACTTATCTTAAAGACTCATATTCCAATTCCCAATACTTTATAACCCAAATAATTAATTTTGACTTTAATTACCTACGAAGTCTATATCACTGAAAATATATGGTCGCATATTAACATCTGTGTAACATTCGACCATGTACTTGAGATAAACGCTGTTAATATTTTAAACAAATCATATAATATACGATCGTAAATTTGTATCCCTGTCTTTCAACATTTAACTAAAAAAATACAGTCACTAATAAATCAGCTAATCTTTGAGGATGTTTATCTTAACATAGATTAATTTTTATATTTAAATAATTTGAATATTTTTAACTAATTGAAAAATTTTATTTTTAATAATAATGAAATTTTATTTCTGTAATTACCGCTCCCACATACGTATTTTTTAGGAGAATAAAGACATAGTTAAAATGGTCATTTAATGCAGCAACTTTGGTCTAATTTAACCCATCTCGTATCTCTTACCGTTCTCGAGATCCCCATGCTTAACAAGTTATTTGTGTTTTTATTAATGCTTTTATTTTTAAGTGTCGTCCAAACGTCATCTCTTTTCACTCGAACGAAAGTTTTACAATAAGGTATAAATGATTCCAAAAATTTGGATAACTCTGTGCTAGACGACTTGTACCATATCACCATACTGTAGAATAAATGTAATAAAATATTGCTCTCGTTATCACTATTTCTATATTTTAAATAAACACAGTGTCAAAATGATTAGGTATTATAATATTTTCATTATGAAACCTACAAAGAGCAGCGCCCGTTGTGAGACATAACACAGCGAACAGCGAACATATACAGATGTTTTATGACCAAACTTATGTCATTTAGCGAGTGAATATATTCGTATTTAGGTTAATGATACATGAAACAACGTATTCACATCATACGGAGATAAAACACGTTTGTATTATTTTAAATTCAGTTTTTGTATTTAAAAAATGAAGCGTATTTGATATGTCAACGAGAATATATCAACAAAAATGAAATATAACGCTGATTTTACGGATTTTCATGAAATATTTGCGGTATTAAATTTCTAAAAAAGGATTTTATTTCAAATGAAATTTTAGATTTTATGAAAATTATTTTATATTACCAATATATATTACTTTTTTTTAGCAATTTTCGCTTTTTTCATAAAATCTATATTAAAAATTGATGTGAAGTGTAAATTTTTACACATTTCAGGGTTTTGTAGTAGAGATGAGAATTTTGGCTCAGTTTGCAGAACCGGATCAGTGGAGGTTGTTCAGTTTGCTGAGCCGGCTCATTGATCTAGCTCGGTGATCCGGCTGAGTAATGTTTCCGCCGCACAGGTCGGTCAGTTGTCGGTCGTTCGTTCAATAAGGTTGTTGGTTTGCAAAATGTAGGTAGAACGTCGCTCAGCCGGCTCTTGCATTATATGAACTGTAAACATGTTCCCGAGACACAGGTCGTTCAGTTGTCGGTCGTTCGTTCAATATGGTGGTTGGTTTGCAATATGTAGGTATAACGTCGCTCAGCCGGCGCTTGCATTATATGAACTAGTTAAATAAATAAAAATCTATAGAAATGAATTATCTAACATTTTTGCCGGGTTAATGGTAAACAAACAATTCACTTTATGTTTTATTCAGTTTATGGCGATGTTTATTACCCTTATAAATCGGACATCTGGGATTTGGGCAATACTTTTAATATTTTTATATGGTATGGTTGTATAAAAGTACGGACTAAGCCTATGAGTTTCAAATAGACTGCCCTACAAATTGATGACAAAATACATTTTAAAACAATACATTACAAGCCGTGTTCTCGCGAAGTTTAACATGACTTCGATCCAGATCCAGATCACTCCGGTCACTGCTCACAATCGCCCGATCAATCGTATTCTTGAAACTTGAAACTATGCAGTGGGCCGTGAGCCGGTTCATTTCAATTTGGTGAACCGTGTTACTCCGTTCAGTGTACTGAGCCGGCTCAGTGAGCCGGTTCGTTCATGAACGATCTTTGTAGGTATTTAATCACCACTAGTAAAAACTAATGAGTTTATTTTACCAAGTGGCACAATCTATCCAGCACTTCCTTTTACTTCTCTTGATGGAGATCCGCAGTTCTTTCCTAGACTTCTTGTATTCTAGCTCAAGTTATGGGTCTTCTTGCCTTCTGTTGCATCGCGTGGTTTTTCTGCGAACAACCAGGCACTTCCTCCTCAGCTCAGGAATTTCAGGAGTTTACCAATCGACTGGTTTCTTAACCAAAGGACTGTTTTTACGCCTGGACATAGCCGCGGCACATGTCACTGTGATGGTTTTCAAAGCATACTCCATGAGTGTTTCCAGATCTCCATTCTCCACGATCTAATGCAGATCTTCTGTCTGTCTGGCTCGCTGTCTGTCTGACTGTCTGTTTATCAGGCTGTCTGTCTGTCTGTTTGTGTGTCTATCTATCTGTCAGTCTGCCTGTTTGTACGGAAAAAATTGTGGCCAAACGGCTGGACTCAGAAAGTTGATATTTGACCCACATATAGGACAACTATATATCCGGATTCCAGTAGTTCAACAGGAATTTGTAATCATATTAGTTTTTCAAAAAAAATCGAAATTTTTGTGTGGTTAAAAAAACATTATTTTTTTAAAAATTTATTGTGTGGTATTAAAAGAAGGCTCTAAAGACGTATAGGCTTTTCCAAACCTTTAGGCGGAACTAGATTTTGCAATCTAATAACTTTTATAGTTTGATTCGAGATTTTGACCATTTTGTTTAAGCTTTGTAAATCATTTATTTATTTATTTATTGTTTGTAAGCGTTGTAATTTCCCATTTATTTATTTATTTTTTGTTTTTAAAATATGTAAAAATAATAATATATTTAACAAACGTCATTCGTTTCTATGGCTTCACTGTTGGAATTTAAAATTTTCATTTACCAAACGTGAAACATGAAATAACTCAAGTAAGGTACCTTCTCGTGTCAACCAAAAAGAACGAAATTCCCATTTAGTTCCGCCTGTTTGGACAACGCATATAGCCGCTTCACGGCAAACCCCTTCATAACTTCTACGCCACTGCATTTGCTAGACGACCGGTTGGAATTCGTTTCGAATCTTGTCGGCTCGTCACTAGCAAATGCATTACAACAGTAATAATTCAACTTTTGAGAAAACCGCACGTCTTCCTACAGACAAACACTCTCTACAGTTTTAACTAAAAATTGTGTATCTACACACACCCCTAGAGGACAGTGTACAGCAGGTCTCCAGCACCACATCTCCATTGGTTCTTACACCCATCCAGCACTAAAAGATAAGTATTTAGTTATATTCTCACATATGCTAATTACTTATCTTTTTAGATGCTATATTACACCTACGTTTCACGTGGTGTCACTTACGCGCTACTACGAGTAGCCATAACTTTACTGTAGCACCTCAGGACGCCCTCTGGTAGCTGAGTGCTACATTCATTCATCATCATCTTCAGCTGTATAAATGCAATACTGTGTTTTGCAACATTTTTTAGGTACTCCAAGTACAACAGATCAGGGAACTACTACTGCACTTGCCGCCTTGCTTCCGCTTGGGCTAACTTCGCATCTTGTTGCACCTGCTTGGCTTGGAACCTAAAATACTCATGCATGGTATCTGCTTCACATAACAGTTGCATCCACAGTGAGTAGGATTGACACATACAACATCAATGTACATGGACGTTCAGCTGCCAGTCTGGTAAGGTAGCACTTTTTATTAAGCAACTTAGCTTTAGTGCCCTTGCACGCTGCTGTCCAGGCAGTCCTACTCACTAGGAGCTCTCCTGGTGCACTTTCACTGTCTTTCACGTCTTTCGCATAGGGATCCTCCTTACAACATTTTATGTGGGCCTCAACGGGAACCTATCTCTTCCAAGGCTAACGTATCCCTTTGTGTAAAGACTGGCGTACATGCCGCGTCAGTGAAGAGTCCACAATACCTCACCTTCCCGCTATAGTTGCTGTTCACCCCATCTTCTACCACCAGCCCGCGTAAATATACAGTCCACTATCGCTCTGTGTCTAGCGAACGCAAAAGACACTGTTCTTCGAGTTTTTCCGCCCACTAAGCGCTTCGGTCGCAACACCGCCTAAACCAAAGAAATGACATGTAGAATAAACAGAAAGAAGTTTTTTAGAATTTACTTTAACACAACTTTTTCCAAAAGTGTATTAAAAAATGATTGGCTCAATCCCTTTAACCCAAAGGGGTTAAACTAATCTCAACCTGAAACGTACGAAAGGAATCTTTGATCAGATTGCGTTTTTTGAAAAAAACAGCAGTTCTTGACAAAATGAATTATTTTTTTTAACTCGTGGTTAAATTATGTCTGATATAATTAGAGATATTTTGTATTTATGGCTAAGGTTGTGTGTGTTTTTCTAAATTAAAAATATAATAAAAAGGTTTTAACAGTTTAGAATCGGGATTAACCCGGGCTAAACTAAATTATGTAATGCAAGTTTTATAATGGGTAGCCTTTATGTGTGTAAGCTCTGCCTACTATTATACGTCATGATTCAACCTATTGTATGAATTATTTTTGGTTTTTGTTATTAAAGTGGCAAAGAGGAATAAATTATTTATAGTAGGGAATACTTATAAATCATGAATTAGATGAGTTAGGTCCGTAAAATGTAATATGATGAGGAAGTAGTGGGATTCGGACTGGTCAGAAATTATAAATTAAAGCAATATTTTAACTTCGATTACGTTTCGATTTATTTTTAAATCTTCATCAGAGCTAAAATAAAAAATTAGCTATTATTTATGTTACAATTTGTTTTTACCGACCGCCAACATATATAAGGGAGGTATTGTGATCATACCGATTTTGACATTTCGAGATTTCGATGGATCTCCACGAATTGAGGTCCCTACATAACATTTTGACTATTTTTAGCATGATGTCTGTCGGTCTGTCTGTCCGTCCGTCCGTCCGTCTGTCTATCTGTCTGTCTGTCTGTCTGTCCGTCTGTCTGTGTACCCGAGCAGAGCAAATTCGGCTAAAAGGATTTTTATAAAACTTCATATTTAAGCTCCTGCGATCATATTTCGAAAAATATTTCGTAAAAATTTATTGGACAAAAGTTGTTATAAAAGCAATAACTAACAACTTTTTTCTGAGACATTTTTTTGATAAAACACTTTGACTTAAAACAAATGACTTTGAAATTTCAAAGTTTAATTTTTTCATACTTATATGTAACGTTTCCATGGTCATGATAAATAATATCTCTGTTAGAAAATATTAGGCCAAGTTATTTCTACTCTGCTGCTAGAATGTATTTTATACAAGTACTTTATGATGGCGGTCCTGTGGTGGCTACAGCTGATATTTTTAAATGACATATTTATAATCTGACTTTTCAAATTATTTTTCTGTAATACCAACATGATATACAGTTCCAAAGGTGCAAACGGTTGAAAACAAAATTTCTACTTAGTTTGTTCTTACAAAAGTGAACGGCTTATATAAACGGTTTTTGAGATATTGTTTTGTTTATAATTTATATAACACATTGTTAATAGTGAGATAGGTTCTAAAATTGGAAGAAAATTAAGCTATTTATCAATATATTACTTATTAATTTAATGAAGACTTGAATACGAAACAAATACAGAAAAAATCGCTGGGATTTTTGAATTAAATTTTATTGTGAGGAAATTTTTGCAAAATATTTAAATTTAGCATTAAATAATTAAATAAATGATCTTAAAATTCAAATAACAAATAAAAATATTCCAACGACATCCAATATTCTACTGGTTCATACTTCACTTTATATATATATATATATATATATTAAATAAAATTTTTATGTTATACTCGTCATATATTGATTATGAAAATGTTCAAATTTTTGGATAAAGAAGGACATTTTCAAAAAAGAATGATATCAGAGATGCTGCACATACACACTTCTAAAGATAAATGCGTAAATAAAAAAACAGATACCGTCGGTCTTAATAATTCATATTTTAAACTTTTCACATAATAAACAGCTGTTTCGATACCTACCTGTCACAAGTAGTTTCCTCACCTTATCATATGTCTGTGACGTCGATCTGTCTACCAGTTTAGGACAGACCGTTCGGCTAGACTATGATTAACCGTTCCTGTCCGTTCCAAACATTTTAATGTGGAAATACATTATTTTACACTTTTGACAATAATATTGGGTAAGCTATCTTTGTTAAGAACACTTCCTTTTGTTGCTAATTATGACTGTATTAAAGAATATTGTTTGTCCATTTTGTTTTAATTTAAATGTTTTTCAGTTTACGTGTTTAGCACACATATTATTACCGTACGTAATACAAAATGGAGTTCGCGCCATCTTGGTTTTGTTTTTCATATTTTGGTTTCATTGTTAGTTTTCTAGTTATTTATTTTACTTTTACATTTCTTCATCATAAATATTCTTTCATACAAGACTAATAATTTCGATTTTGTTATATTTCAATGTGTATCCTTATTTATAGACTGAGGATGATTGGATTACCAATCGAAACGTCTCGATGAACATTTTTTAATAAATATATGACGAGTATAACATAAGAATTTTATTTAATAACCATATTAATTTCGTCAAGAACTTTCTTTCGCGTATATATATATATATATATATATATATATATATATATATATATATATATATATATATATATATATATATATATATAGTAGTATATTTTAATAATGTACAATTTCATTAACGTTCTCAACTATTGTATACTAACATCGTATATTTAAAAAGCTTTATCAAGAACTGTTCTACTATTAAATAAATATATACGTTTAATTATTTGAAGTCAATTTCTTTTTGAAATAAAAATCTACAGAAAGTCTTTTTAAAAAAACTAAATGTCGAATTCATTATTTATTACCATATTTTATTTATTCGAGCGAAGATATTCTTTCGCTATTCACTCATATGAATACGGCAATTTGTTGGGACTAAGTGAAGCGCATACAGTTTCCAATTATGATGTTTTGAACATTGACTACACTCCAGACTTGAAGCAGAGTTTAATTTTGTTAAATAATCAAAGGTGCATGAACTAAAACCAGGAATATAATTCTATTTCAACGTATCATTGTTCCGGTTGTTCACGTTATTTTCTATGGATTGCAAACATCCTCTAAGGTTTCTTTCAGTTATATTTGTTAATTTTAAATATATCACTTCATTGTTATCGGTACAGTCCGCAGAAAAATCAGTCCACCAATTTTGCAATTTGTGATCTTAGATATTGTGAAATACATAAATACTCTCACGGCTACAAGAATGCCCGTCATGGACGTCATATCCTATAGACTAGACTTTACCATTGAATGTTTTGAAGCCAAAACTACGTGGAGACGAAAGACATATTTGCCACTGAGAGTATAGCAGGCCGTATTTACATTTATTTCTTGCAATTCTTGTCGGCAAACTATTGAAGTAATAATAATTCGTCTTATAATAGTCATTGCAGGTATTTTTGGCTTCACAACTAGGCACATGCTCTCAGTCTGTGTTATATGACTTCATTGTTATCGGTACAGTTCGAAGAAAAATCAGAGAGTGCTTTGAAAACAATTCAAATCAATTTGAAATTTGTAATCTTAAATATTGTAAAATATATAAGGAATTACAAGAAGATTCAGATATTGAAATATGTACTCCAGATGATATAATCGCAACAGTAAATGAGGCAGAGCAAAACTTATTGCCTCAAAAATCTAAAGATGTTTATTTAAAAGAATATAACTTATTCATGGAATGACGAAATCAAAAGAAAATAAATTGCTTTACAAAACGAGTACAGTCTGTTCCAAACGGTTAGGCGGAACTGGATTTTGCAATCTAGTTACTTTCATCGTTTAAATCGTACTTTTCGACCGTTTTGTTTAAGCTTTGTAAATCATACTTACAATAAACATTTTTAGGTTAAGGTTAATATCATTTTAAATTGTCATTTTCTTTATATTTTGATTTTTTGTGTCATTCTTAATACAAATTTCCCATTTATTAATTTTTTTGTCATTAAAATATATAAAAAATAATAATTTAATTTTGACAAGTCATTCGTTTCCATGGTTTCATTGTTGGAATTTTAAATTGTGACATTCCAACATGAAAAATGAAATAACCCAAGCAAGATCCCTTCTCGTGACAACCTAAAAGAACGAAATTCCCATTTAGTTCCGCCTAACCGTTTGAAACAGACTGTAATATTAGCTTATTTCGAGAAAAAAAATCAAGAAATTTAAAATCATCCCCATAATAGTCCACGTATGCCAAATTCAAAGCCATATTTATTATTAAATAAAGCAAAAAAAATGTGGGCATAGTTGGTTTAATATTTTATTTATTTATTTATTTAACCAGTAACTATATAGATATGTACAGTAGTGCACAAGTCCAGTTACAAAGTACTGGGGAAAAAATACAATACAATTATCATAACAATAATATAGAAATACTAATAATATAGAAGAATAAAACACAATATAAGCAAACATACAATAAGATACAATATAACTAGTCCAATTTATTTTTATATTACCAAACTTTCTATAATTGTCGTTAAAGATATCTACATCTCTGTTAGAGACTTGCATGTTTACTAGACTGATCATTTTGTTCAGTGATGACATAGATTCTGAAATTTTGAAAAAGTGATAAGTTTTAATTCTCAGTCTTATGACAGGGACTCGAATATTTAAATTTTGAAGAAGTTCTGCGGCATCTAGTTTATTATTAAATAAATTAAACGCGAAATTCAAAGTCTGGATGTCACGTCTCCATTCTAATATTTGAAATTTCTTGCTAATATTGAGAGCTAGGTTTTTTAACTGGTTTGCATAAGAGATTCGAAAAGGATATGTTCTAATTAATTTCAGGGTCAGGTTTCTTAATTATTTTTTTTTGGTACTTTTTCTATTTGATTTTTGTGGAACGTTGTTTTTGGCTGCAGATTGTATTCGCGTACTCTAATTTAGGTCTAGTGCACAGTACAGTAATCAAGTTGTAGATATCTTAAAACTTCCACTGTATCTTAGCATAAATCCAAAAGTTTTTAAAGCACTATTCACTGTATTGTCTATGTGGTCACTAAAATTAAAATCATGTCTAAATAGTACACCTAAGTCTTTCACTTTTATTCTCGCCCTAATAATATTGTCACAATTATGGTATAATTGTGTTCTAATGTCTCAATTCCTTGAGCGGCCTTTAGGTTGTGTAGCTCAAGGTTGCTGACTTACGGTTTTGGGCATTAAAGAATGTGCAGAGTTTTTGTTTAAATAGTACACCTAAGTCTTTCACTTTACTATCTCTAAGCAACACTATATTATCTATATGGTAATCGTGGGTTATTTCGTTTATATTGCATGTAAAGAATATTACTTGGCATTTGTTGATATTCATTTTGAGTTTATTTTTTCGCACCTGCTCACAACACTTTTTAAGTCTAATTGCAACAGCAGGCAGTCCTCCAACTTGTTGATTACAGGAAACAGTTTAAGATCGTATGCATAAAGATGTGACTCACTGGTTCCTACTTCCACAGATATGTCGTTAATGAGTAGGAGGAACAGAAAGGGGCCTAAAATTGTTCCTTCGGGTACGCCAGATGTAGGGAAAAAGGAATTCGATTCCGTGTCATTGACTCTAACTTTAGTTCTTCTCTGTGTTAGAATATTTTGGCTTGAGGTGGAGTTTTTTATTTAAGGGTGCGCACAACCGTATAGTTTCTTATACAAGACTAACAATCTGAAATAAAATTAGTAGCAATCTATACATCCAAATTTTCAGCGGTTTTTTATCTATCTAATAGGATATTTTTAACTGTAATAAGAACTGTCATGTAATTGTAAATAAACAAATTGCGTTATAGACGCCATCTTGTAAACCATTTAACGAATATTTGTGTACCAGCGGCAAATTGTAGCTAAATCTTCTTTCTACAAATATATTTGGAGATATTTTGATCTATTGTGAAAATTACGTATAGTTATTGTACTTAGCAATCCACTTTTGCCGCCATCTCGAATCTGCCGCGATTCTCAATATAGGTGCTGCGTATAAAAATGATTTTGTTTATGTAAAGAATACTTGTACCAAGTGCCATTTCTATATCATCAAGTATTATATTTTTCGACGAAAGTTTTAAACTATAAACAATAATGTCGAGAAAAATGTTGACGTATTATTTGAACATTTCTACACAAAACTATGTAAATATAAAAATTATTTGAAACCCACAAATATATTTAAAATATTACAGAACATTGTTGTGTGTCACTTATTTTTATGTTTTTAAGCAATAACATTATAATAATTAATTTTTCTACAATAAAAAATATACTATTAGTTAGATAAAAATTCTGTGCAAAATTTGATGTATAAATTGTCGCAAATTTAATTTCAGATTGCTAGTTTTGTATAAGAAATTTATAATCTCTGGGGATTGTATGTAGCGTTAAGATTGTTGTTGTGGCCTGTTTCTTGTGGAATTTAACTGAAAACTTTATGACTCTATTTATGGTAAGACTAAGTATAAATTGAAATACACAATTTTCCAGCGATTATTGTTCTATTTCATTTTATTTCACTTATCAATTGCTTTCTCGTCTCCCTTTATTTTATGTTGATTTAATTATACTGATAAAGTTAATAGAGACATGTAAACTGCCTTTACGTATGTACTTTTATGTCATTTTGAATTGGGTATTAAAATTTTATAGACATAGGTTATACAGAATAATGATAATGTCACTTTAAAATGTTCTGCGTTTGCATTTTCTCATCAATGATTGTTATGTCTGTTTAAATACTCAACTTCACCATCATCATAAAATAATTATTGTTGGAAAGTAATCAAATGTTTTACAATGTTCAGTAGTAAAATTGATAAATTTAAGACAACGTTTCATGGATCTTGTTATGGAAGCAAAGATTTTATTATAACAGATCAGATAGATGAATAGCCTGGCCGAACATTTCGCTTCGGTTTGGAGTTATAGCTCTCACACCTTGAAAATTGACACTAAACTGAACGACACCATGGGGATAATTTTGGCTACTTTTAAATCAACACCCACTGCTTCTCTGCCGGTGTAAACTAGCATAGCACCCCCAAAACTTAAGGCGCTATAGACGATGTGACAAGTAACTGCCAATGTTTCCTTTGATCTAGCTCAGCGGATGGTTTGTATGGGCAACAAGTAACAAGTCACATCCAACGTACGTTTGGCTTGACGCTGGCCGACCTTCGCTTCCGAAGTGGTATTCATATCACAACTCAAAGGAGTTTGACCAACATTGGTGCATACTTGTATACGAGGTGTGTAAATTATCTAACCGGACTGATTTTTTATTTATTTTTTTTTATTCGAATAAAATTACAATTCAACATTTTCTCCCTCAAAATAACTAAACACAGTGCTGGAAACGGTCCTTCTAATACTCATAGCAGTGCTGGAACTCGGATACTGGAATAGCTTTCAGCTGGTCGGTTACGACGTTTGAATGTTTTCGAGTGTCCCAAAATGTCTCTTAAGGTGATTTTTCAATCTTGGAAAAAGTCACAAGGACTCAAGTCAGGCGAATAAGGAGGCTGAAGAGCTACAAGAATGTTTTTACTGGCCAAAAAATCGTTTATTGAAATTTGCTGAGTGACAAAGCGCATTGTCGTGATTCAACACCCAGTTGTTTTTGCTGTCGCACACGCATAATCATTTTTCGAAGTTTTTCAAGAACCTCTCGGTAAAAGTGTTGATTGAACGTTTATCCCAGAGGCATAAACTCTCTGTGGACGATTCCCTGGCTATCAAGCAAATCAGCATGCATTTGATCTTCGATTTGCTCATTCTTGCTTTTTTGCTCCTTGTAGACCATTATTGTGCCATTCCATGCTTTGGCGCTTGAGTTTCGGGTCGTACTCAAACACTCAAGTCTCGTCATCAGTAATGACACGTTCCAGAAAATGGGTCATTTTCAATCGATTCCAAAAAGTCAAGACACCTTTTCCTCCTGATGTCCTTTTGGTCTTGTGAAAGGTTTTTTGGAACCATTTTTGCGCAGGTTTTTCTTATCCCCAATTCATTGGTCAAAATCTGATGAACGGTAGTGTGAGTCAAATTCAACTCTTCCCCGATCATTCTGACTATCAACCGACGATCTGAACGCACAAGATCCCGGATTCTGTCGACATTTTCATCGGTTTTTGAAGATGAAGGGTTCCGCTGCGTGATTCATCTTTAATCAACTCTGAAAATGCCTTAAACTACCCAAAAACCTGGGTCCTTGACAAAACATTCTCTCCGTAGGTCTGCTGAAGTTTTGCAAAAGTTTCCGTTGCACTGTGCTCAAGTTTGAAGAAAAACCTGATAGCACACCGCTGCTCGAAATGAATATCACTCATTTTTAGAATGCACTAGAAAAAAACTGGTTCACAAAATATCGCTACGGACAACAAAATTATTCTAGCTAGTTCAAACTCGTACTGAAGGTGTATTACATGTTCACCTGGCGTCCCTCCAAGTCTCACGTCCCAAATGTTGCCAGATCAAACGCTATGTTGCCAGTCCGGTTACTTAATTTACACACGTATGCATGTAAACACCGTACACACGACGCGCGCACACTTATCACATCAGTCGAGAGTGTTGTGCTTATATGGATAAACCTTTTTGTTCAATTATGAAGTCTACTTAAAATAAAATGTAATTTTTTATACTTTTAATCTAATTTAAATATTGACAGCAAGGTCGAAGCTGCGTCTAGAGATGGCAAAACGCCGTTATCCGTGTCTTGTTCGTTTCAATCACGGTAGGGAGCTATAACGGTACCACTAAGCTTAATTTTTAGGAGAAAAAGTTTTTAGGGGTAAAAACGTTAATCAAAGTCTACTAGGAAACCATGTTGAAGTCAACATAGCGTTTGATCTGGCAACATTTGGGACGCGGGAATTGGAGGCGCGGCAGGTTAACATGTGATGCGTCTTACGAGTTTTATCTCGCTAGAGTAATTTTGTTGTCCGCAGCGAATTTTTTCGTGAAACAGTTTTTTCTAGTGCGTTCTAAAAATGAGTGACATTCGTTTCGAGCAACGGTGTGCTATCAGTTTTGGTTCAGACTTGGGCACAGTGCAACGGAAATTTTTGCAAAACTTTAGCAGGCCTACGGAGACAATGTTTGTCAAGGACTCAGGTTTTTTGTTGGTTTAAGACATTTTCAGAAAGATGCGAGTTGATTGAAGATGAATCACGCAGCGGAAGGCCTTCATCTTCAAGAACCGATGAAAATGTCGACAGAATCCGGGATCTTGTGCGTTCAGATCGTCGGTTGATAGTCAGAATGATCGAAGAAGATTTGGCTTTGACTTTTGGATGAGGAAAATCTGCGCAAAAATCGTTTCAAAAAAAGGACATCAGGAGGCAAAGGTGTTTTGACTTTTTGAAATCGATTGAATATTAAACCCTTTTTGAACGGTGACCGTGATCACTTTTCAGACTACAGAACTAGTGCACAGATATACTTACTGCAATGAAGAGCGCTGTTCCATTATCGGTAATTTTTCACTTGCTAAATCAAATCCACTCTAATTCCTAAGTTATTTTATTATTAAGTTACTAGGTGACAACCCGTCAACAATGACGGATTTATAATATAAAAATTTCAATTGTTAGTATGTGTATTTGGTTTTATTTTTTAACGTATCTTAATTTCATCGCCGGTCAGCGAATCACGGGACAGGATATCACCCGTTAGCCAATCACGGGATAGGATGTCACCTGTCAGCTAATCAAGAGACAGGCTGTCCCCAGTTAGCCAATCACGAGAACCGTAGAAAAAATTGTGGTCATAATGTTACCGACACTACATACAGACACTTGCTAGTTATATAGTTAGATCATTTATTCATAAACTTTTTAAGATGGGAAAACGATTCATTTTGAATCAGTACATTACATTTATATTGTTAAAACTAAAAATAATTTGAGACGTTAATTTATGCCTACGAAACCCTAGACATTTATTATTATTTATTATTATTAACCATTTATTAACCGGCATCTAGGCCAAAAACAATATACATATAATATACAAGTAGTAACAAACAAAACAAACAGATAGTGAACAGAATAATTACATAACTTACAAGAAAGATATAACATAAAAGAAAATAAAAACAAAAATAAGACATAGTACAACCATTGGTCCAGTCTGTCCACAATACAGATTCAAGTTTTAGTGAAGCACTAATTGCTTACACCAATGGTTGTTAAACATAACATCATTTTTCATACAGTTAACAATCAGCTTATTAGTTGACAGCCAAAGCCTGCTGCGCAGAGAAAAAATTCGTTTGCGCAGCATACCCCAACTGTCAGGTATTCCATTTTGAGCAAACATAAGGCTAGCACTACAAAATCTGTCCAAGCCATTTACAATTCTAAAGGCGTTATTATAACACACTCTGAATCTATGTCTAATTGCCTTTGTTGCATTTGTCCATAGGGCTGATTATATTCGTAGATTCTTAGAGAATAAATCTGCATATATTGTTTATATCGGTCAAAGGATATAACAATATTTAAAGTTTCTTTTTTATGCCTACAAAACCCTAGATAATTCTATATAAAATTATATTCGTAGATTCTTAGAGAATAAATCTTCAAAATATTGTTCATATCGGTCAAAGGATATAGAATTGTCTAGAGTTTCTTGTTAATGCCTACGTAATCCTAGACATTTATGTATTTAATTATATTTGTAGATACTTAGATAATAAATCTGCAAAATACTGTTCATATCGGTTAAGGGATGTGGGAGTATCCTAGAGTTTCTTATTTATGCCTACGAAACCTTAGACATTTCTATAGGTTATTTTATCCGCAAATTTTTTAATAATAAATCTGTAAAATATTTTTATATCGATAAAAGGATAAAAGTGTGTAGAGTTTCTTGTTTATGCCTACGAAACTCTAGACATTTCTATACCTTGTTTTATCCGCAGATTCTTAGAGAATAAATCTGCAAAATATTTTTCATATCGATCAAAGAATATAGAAGTGTCTAGAGTTTCTTATTTATGTCTACGAAACCTTAAACATTTCTGTATGTTATTTTGTCCGCAGATTCTTAGAGAATAAATTTGCAAAATATTGTTCATATCTATCATAGGATATAGGAGTGTCTAGAGTTTCCTGTTTGTGCCTACAAAACTCTAGGCATTTCTGTATGTTATTATATTAGTAGATTCTTAGAGAAAAAATCTGCAAAATATTGTTCATATCAGTCAAAGAATATAGGAGTATCTAGAAATTCTTGTTTATGCGTACGAAATCCTAGACATTTCTATATGTAATTATATTCGTAGATTCTTAGAGAATAAATCTGCAAAATACCTGTCAATCAAGAGACCTCAAGAGTCCCCAGTTAACCAATCACGATAACCTTAGGAAAAAATGACGTCACAATGTTACCCAGATCACATACACACACTTGCTAATTATATATGTACGATTAAAATTTATATAACTTTTGGAAGAATATCCCACGTTCTTTTATTAAAAGATTTATAAGCATACTTAAGATAAATTCGCATTAAGTGCCATTTATAGCTACCCAGTACTTAAGTCAGTCAGATTAATAATTTGAGTACGGTATTGGCATAGATCTATGGTTAAAACTTCCCCACTCTTTCACTGAACCAAAATGTCAGTAGAAATAAAGCATTCGATTACCTTTCGCCCACTCTGTAAAATTCTCACTCTTCCAGATACTACTTCTTTGATTGCCTAATTTCGTTAGAACTTTTTCATCGTTAGATCGCGACATCTAACATCGATATGCAACAAAAATCAAACGATACTTTATCCAAAATAGAAATGGTTTCCGTACAAATTCTTTTTCGTCTGATTGTTGTTGGATTTGAAACAGTTTTTGAAAGATTTTCACTTTAGTTGTTTGTTTTCAAGGATCAGCTTATATACGCATTTTTATTGACAGGATGTTTTAGTTATTTTTGAATTGATGAATATATTTTGAAAGAAAGAAAGATGGAATATCAAAAAGGAATTATCAAAATATCGGCACGGGGTGGAAGATAAACATGGTAGTTTCTATAACAATTTATTTGGAGTATATCTGTACGTCATAAATATACTAAGGGCGGTTGAATAGTAATCGACCTAGACAAGAGATGGCACCACCAGTATCAAATCAATGGGTTTTTTCGTAAATCCTTACCTTCAAATGAATTAATATTTTCAACCAGTTGCGTCCTTTAATTGGCGTTTGACAGTCATTGAAAGCGAATAATTTGCATTTTTACAAAAATAAATAAAATCGAATATCGTGCAGTGATTAGATACTTTTTTTTGAAAAAGAAAACGAACGATGAGATCAACACCGAATTGAACGATATTTATGGGGACACTGCACCTTCGATATCAACAATAAAATATTGGACTGCTGAATTTAAACATGATCGTAGGAGCATGTTAATGATGAGCGTCCAAGCCGTTCAAAAGAAGTCACCACGACCGATGGTCGGTAAAATTCATGGAATGATAATCGACGATCGACGAGTGACGAAGCGCGAGATAGCTGAGGCTGCGGGCATCTCAACGGAACAGATGCTCAACATTTTGCATGAATATTTGGGAATGAGGAAGCTCTCTGCCAGATGGGTGCCGCATTTACTCTCAGTCGACAACAAGCGCGATCGTTCGACCATTTCGAAGGAATGTTTGGTGATATTCAACCGCGATAAGAAGGGCTTTTGGCGTCGTTTCGTAATCGTGGACGAAACATGGATTCATCACAACACACCAGAGACCAAGGAACACTTGAAACAGTGGACTGCTCCTGGCGAATAGAAGCCGAAGAAGGCCAAGTTGGGTCTGTCGGTCAACAAAGTCATGGCCACAGTTTTTTGGGATACACACGGTATAATTCACATCAACTCCCTGGAAAAGGGCAAAACGATCATGGGCGTATACTATGCAGAGCGGTTGGACCGATTAGACGCTGATTTGAAGCGAAAGCAGCCGCATTCGTCAAAGAAAAAATTGCTATTCCACCAGGACAACACACCAATCCACAAGTGCGCAGTCGCAAGAGGGGGGGCAAAGAGGGGATAAAAATTCTAAAAATCACATTAAGGGAGAGAAAATTACTTGAGGACGGAGGAGGTAAGAATTCAGAAAATAAGATGGGAGCAAGGGGAGACAAAAATTCTAAAAATCACTAAAACCGGGGAGGTGGCAAAACTTAAAAATAAATCACTTAAGAATCGAGTGCAGACATTCAAAAGATCACTTAGGGGTTGGGGGTAATATTCAGAATATCACTTGGATATGGCGAGGGACAGAAATTCAATGTATCAAATTGGGGAGGCAAAAATTTAGTATCTTCTGTTGAACACCACTGCAATAGAGTATAAATATATGGCAGCAATTATATAACTTAATACAAATATCAATTGTATAAATAAAATTTATTTTTATATTTTCTATAATAATCATAAAAGAAGTATGGAATAACTGGATTGTAAAGAAAATAATAAATTGAGAGATTGAATTATCTCAATTGTCAAGAAATACTCTTATTTGATTGGCTAAATATAAAACATGTACAAACATCTACAGAACGTATCAATGTTGGCTTGAATTAACTGTGGACAGTTGAATCTGAGATTTGAGAATACCGATTTGAAATTTGATCGTAACTGGTGAGAGTTATTTAACATACACGTAACTTAACGCCAGCTTTCAGAATCCCACTGATTAATGCAGTTGCTCTAAGATTTCTTGAGCATAGGTCTTAATATGGACTTTGATTTGAAATATGAAAAATCTCCTGTATTTATTTGGTTGCCTAATATATTATATGTCTAATATGAATAAAATATAATAAATTTATTTTAGTTCAGTACATCTGCGTCAAAAAATCCATTTGCCTTGATCTAAATTTCCATCCATTTTTAAAATCCCACCAGATGTCGTGCGGTACACAAATAACTATTTTCTTATTTTCTTTTGTAAAGTGAAAAATTTTCCCAGTAGCTGTCAAATATTACTTATTCTTCTTCTTGAAAGATTCAGTCTGACACAGGGATTGTTCATTCTGTGTTTCAGGGGCAGCGTTCAGACATACATATTCAATTCTCTATTTCTGTTCTTTCTACAAAATTCATTGATGTTCACACTTCACAACGTTTGCTCCGTTCATATTTCATGCTTCGTTCCACTATTTTCTTTTATATTTCTTTCGCATTTTATTCTTTTTACACTCCTGTTTTGTTTGTTTAACTAAGAACGTTTATGTAGCAAAACTTTTCTAATTTTGAATGGTTTAGACACGTTCAGATTTTCTTGGACTTGTCTTCCTTTGTAAGATATTTTGGAATGTCCGGGCGTGCTTTTGACTGTGTCATTTTTCGGACCACAGCGACCAATATTTGGATTAAAATGATGAACCAATGTTCGGTAATGAAAAACAAAAAATTTTGTGAAGTGTGAATTTTCACACATTTCAGTATTCTGTAGGTATTTAATAAGTGTAGGAAGTTAACAGAATTCTGGTTTTCTAAGACAAAAAACAATCTATAATCACATCAAAATCAACAAATTTTTGATAGTAATTTTCATTCGATATTTGAGTACTAAGAGCTTTCATTTAATATGTTTAAACTAAATTAAAATAATATGCAAAAATTACGCCATAAGAAAATATAAATAAAATATCCTATACTAGCGTCGGCGAATCAACGCAGTTACGTCACGCGACGTAACAAACGCCTGTATTGTTTGGAACAATGCAATCGTTTGTTACGTCGTGTGACGCAACTGCGTTGATTCGCCGACGCTAGTACAGCGATTTTTTTCTGCATTTGCTTCGTAAGTCTTCATTAAATTAATAAAAAACATATTGATAAATGATTTCTATAGAGGGTTCATATTTAATATACGTTCAGTATAAAGATCTAAGTTCATTTTATTATTCAGCCACTCAAAAATTACTGCAATTATGATAAATATACATAGATTTAGATTTAACTATCTATCAATTTTGGTTGTAAAATGACACGGCGTCTTCGAACGCTCAACGGTGACTATTAAGACACATTGGCGGACTGATACTCTGACGTAGATCAGTGCAGCAGAGGTGTTTGACTTCTGCGGCAAAATATGCTGCTGTTACACTTCATATTTTTTCAATTTCAGAAATGTATTGCTCACTATTAACAATGTGCTATTTTATTTATAAGTATTTCATTACTATAAATGAACTATTCCTCTTCATCAATGTTCATTACTTAGAATTTTTTTCAGATTTTTAGTCTAATCCCTCTCGGTTAAAGGGTGCGAGACAGTGATTTTTTAGTACATTTTTGGAAAAATTCATATTAAAATAAAAAACTACTTTTTGGCGAAAGTCACATAAAAAAATTGATTATTCAAAAATAAAAAGTTGCTTGTTGATCTACTCATTAAGAGGTTTGATTTGATAAGCCACTAAAAATTTTAAAAAATATAATTTTTTTTATGAAATACATAGTTTTTATTTACCTCGGGGTGTGCTTTTTTGAATTCTCAGTATTTTTCCTATATGTGGGTTAAAGAGTTATATAAGCATATCAAGTTTCAACTTTCTATGTTAAACAGTTTGGCTACAATTTCTACCATACCGATAGACAGACAGACAGACACATGAATGACGTAATAAGGGTTTTTTTTTATTCTTGGTGGTTTGGTAAAAATGATATCTTAATTATTATGATCATAACCAACAAATATGAAGACTGATAACAGTGTAAGCAATTTTTTTAAATGACATTTTAAGTCAGTGATAGACTATAAACGTAACCAAAATAACCAGATCTGTTTTGTCCTTACAAAAGTGAACGTAATATAAACGTTATTGAAACTGACGTCATTTTTACTTATTTTTAGGGTTTTGTAGGTATGACCCAAAAACCCTGATACCGTCATTTTGTCGTCTGTCTGTCTGCCAAACGGCTAAACCTAGAGAGTTGAAATTTGGCATGCTTATACAGCTCTTTGATCCGCACATAGGAAATTACTAAAACATCTAAAAAACATATTCCCCTAAAAATATAAAGAAATATGTGCTCACCGAGAAAAAAATTATTTTTAAATTCCGAGTATAAAATCAAATGAAAGCCTTACGTGGATTAACTATCAAAATTTTATTTTTGCAAAATAAATTATTTTGATGCGATTTTTGACAAAAATGGAAAAAACAAATTGTCCCACACCCTGTAGCCCAGATTGTTTAAACTAAAAATCTGAAAAAAATCTAAGTAATGTATAGTGTGAACCGGAATAACAACAGATATTTTTGATCAGATTTTGTTTTCGGAAAATAACGCAATTTTTAGTGTTTCTTTGGTTGACGATGTACAAGAGTTATAGTTATGTAACACACTAAACTAGAAGGCGTATCCTGGTCTAATGGTTAGCTTGCTTGCTTGCTACACAGCAAACTAAGGTTCGCTCCCGGGCAGAAGAGACAATTTTATTTTTTGATTTTCCATTTTTATTTTTTTGAATTATTTTGTCAAAATTCTAGTTATATTTTGGCAAATGTTGCATTTAATTTTTAAGAGCGTAAATTTAATAACCAGTTGAAATTGTTGGAATTATATTTTCATTCTATGTGTCATGTATACGAAACCAGAGGGGCGGAGCATATGATTTAAAACAACCAATGGAAGCCGTAGGCGCAATTTTCAAAATCATAATGAACCTTGCTATATAAACAAATACTGCACATACTATTTAAAAGCCTAAATAATGGTATTAGGTATTCGAATTAAAATTAACAAATAAATATTTTAACATAAAATTTGTTTTTAAAGCTCTTAGATTAACAGACGATAAATATTTTTTTAATATCATTCATTTTGCCGTGATTACTACAAAGCAAAATTTGTCCTACACACTCAGCATGCCGCCTTCACTTATTATATACCTGCGAAACACTGCAATGTGTGAAAATTCACACTTGCATAAATTTTTATACATTATATAAATCCTGCCATATCGTGGATGTCTTGTGCTCGTTGCAGAACTGAAATAATTAATAAATATTCTTCGAATTTGAAAAAAAAAAAATCGAACAGCTGAACTAATATGTTATTGAACTACCAATAGAGATGAAAACTATATAATTTTCTTACTCGAAACTCTATAATTCACGTTTGAGTTTATCCTCATCTATCAATATCCCGTTCACGTTCAACTAAACGATTAATTTGGATAGTTTTAAACTAGCCCAGACTTGACAAATGACAAGCCACGATTAATGGCTTATTCATATAAGCTGTTCGCTGGTCTCAGCTTCTCCCAATGATCTCCTCTCCTTCTCTTTTCACTCAATGTGAAATAACTATTAATAATCCAACTAATATGTCCCTATATTTTTTTATACTAATGCATCTTTTTTATGATGCAAAAAAATTCAGAAGAAAACTAATGATGTTGTAAGAGGTTGTTTATATGATTTTATTTGGATGGTTTGTTTTGACGGGGATTTGTTTGAAAAGGAAATTTTGTTTAACTTTGACGGAATCTGCCAATAACAAAGATGGACTTATCAATAGTTTTATGGCTTTACGGTTGCCTACAAAAGACGTGAATGTTAATTCTTTCTTCGTTGATAATTTCACAATGTCACAGTAGCCTATAGTTTGTTTTTTAATTCCAAGGGGTAAATGCAAAAGGAAGATTTACATTACAACATTTTAAGAAGCATTAATGTGTACAAACTAAAGGTAACATTCCCACAAGTATTAAATTTAAAAATAGGTTGCAAATGAAAACCAATCATGTGATTAATTTATCTTTTGACAAAATTTTGAGGTTATTTTTTTTTTTTTTTTATTTGTAAAAAATTGGCATGAGTACTAATACTATTAGCCATTACAATACTTTCTATATACATTTTAAATTATAATTTTTGTATTTACAATAAATTTAAAAATATATTTCCAGATGTCTCGGTGATAGACAGCAATAAGATTTTCAATCCGAGTGGGAAGTTGTATCTTTTCCTTGATTAGTTCATTATAGAATTCTGTTTGTAGATTGGAGTAGTTATCACATTCAAATATGAGGTGATTTAAGATCGCAACTTTGTTTTGATCACATGAGCATAATGGTGAATCAGCTAGGTTGATTTTGAACAGGTGGCTGGGAAGTCTGGTATGATTAAGACGAATTCTAATCATTGTGGTAATAAATTTCCTGGGCATTGATGAGTTGAACCAAGGGGATGCCGGTAGTGAGTTCTGTAAATTGTAATAGAACTTTCCCTTTGATTTTGAAATTTCTTTGTAGTCCATATCCCATATATTATTTATTTGTTTTTTTATGTCTAGCCTTATATCATTAATGGCAATGAAGTCTGTTTGTGTTCCATCTTCAGTTGCAATTTTTGCAATTCGATCTACTCGTTCATTTTGTAATATGTTACTATGTCCTCTTATCCAAAGAACCTCTAAATTTTTTCCTTGATTTTTTATCATTCGGGTATTTTTTATAATTTCGTATATGATCATATCATTTGATTTTAACAAACCAGGAAAGTTTAATTTTTGTATCGAGCTTTTGCTGTCAGAAAATAGACAGATATTATTTTTATTTAACTTAAGGCAATATTTGATTGCTTCATTTATTGCAAATAGCTCGGAATAATATATTGAAGTACAATTTGGCAATTTCCATTTTAAAGAATAATTAATTTGTGGGTCTAGAAATGCACATCCTACTCCTTTGTCTGTTTTAGATCCATCTGTGAAGATTTTGTACGCATTAGGATATAACTGATCTATTTGTTTATTGAATAGTATATTAGTGAGTATAGGGTCTTCTGAATTTTTTACAAGATTTAGATTGTATTTGAATGTTTCATTGTGAAATGAGAAGTTTAATGGGTACTGAAAGCATGGAAATATGTCTGTCTCCCGAATTGTGTATTTGGCATTTTTAATCATTAGTAGACCATCAACCAAAGGGGGATTGTTCTTGTTGAACCAGTATTTCATAGTTAATACAGCTACTGTCAAATTTGTAACATCTATACTTATGTCATTAGGGTGTCTGTAATGATCTAGAAGGAATTTGCTCGCTAACATCGTTCTTCGGTTTTGTAACGGCATGATTTTCGTTTTTGCCAATAATGCATTTACAGGCGTTGATTGCAAGGCTCCAATGCTGATGCGGACTGCCTTATTCTGAATCGTATCAATTTTTTTTAATATGCTGTTTGATGCGCTGCCATAGACAAAACTCCCATAATCTATTTTTGACAAAATTAAACTCTTATACAAGAGTAAAGAGGTTTGCGGATCTGCTCCCCAATCAAAGTGATTGATGTACCTCAACACGTTAATACATGGTTCACAATTTTTGACAAGGTGGTCAATGTGCTTTTTCCAGCTTAACTTGTTATCTAGAATCAAGCCTAGAAATTTAATGGATTTAACTACTTTGATATTTTGCTCGCCCAAGCGTATCGTTGTGAGAGAATCTGTTGTTCTGTGTCGTGTGAAGACAACAACTGCTGATTTATCATATGACAATGATAAGCCATTTTCATGGAACCAATCAAATGTCAGCTTAGCAGCAATATTTAATTCAAACCTTGATTTTAAGAAATTTGCGTTTGACACATATAAACAGAAATCATCTGCAAACTGGAGCATCTTAATATCTTTATTAAACCGCTGCAGGTGCAGGTCCGCAGTGTAAATGTTAAAAAGTTCTGGGCTTAAAACACCGCCCTGTGGTAAACCATCATATGCAATTCGAGGTCCAATGAGCTTATTGTCAATTTTAGTATAGATCAATCTACGTTTAACTAGATTCATTACAGCATTGATGACCACATGTGGAATGTTAAGATTTTTCATTTTGTACGCTAATATCCCCAAGCTGACATGATCGTAGGCACCTTTAATATCTGTAAATAGACAAGTGAGAAATCTATTCTTACTATTGCTTAGTTGAATATCAGTAGTTATTCTTGTTAGGTTTTCTAATGAGCTTTGTCCTTTTCTGTACCCATGTTGGAACTTTGGAAGTACTTTGTAGTGTTCTAACCACCAGTCAAGTCTGTTTTTGATTAATCGCTCATATGTTTTTGTAATCGTAGATGAAAGAGCTATTGGCCTATAGGACTTGGCATCTGAAGGGTCTTTATTCTTCTTTAAAATTGGGCACACGACAAAGATTGACCATTCTTCCATGTAAATGTTGTTCAGGAATACATCATTATATATGTTTAACAGTAGTATTTTAACATCTATGGATAAATTATATAGCATGGAATAATAGATATTGTCGATTCCAGGTGAAGAGTCATGCTTATGTTTCAAAGCAAATATTAATTCTTCCATGGTAAATTTGGAAGTCAAAAATTTATCAGGATTTATTTCACTAGAGTAAGGAGTTATCATTTCTTGACACGAATCTGGAACGAGATTGCATATAAATTGGTCGACCCAGTCTTTACTATTTATTTTTTGATTGTTTGAAGATGAGATGCCGTTTTTAAGTATTTTAATTTTGTTCCATACATCAGTTAAGCTGGTATTTTTATTGAGACTCACACAAAATTCTCTAAATGATTCTTTTCGTTTATTCTTGAATAGTTTCCTAGATTGTGCTAGAGTCCTTTTGTATTCAATGTAGTTTTCAAGTGTAGAGTTACGTTGATATGTATTGTACATTTGTTTTTGCCTTCTGTATTGGGACTTACAGTCTTGGTCCCACCAATACCGATGCTTAAAAGAGTTGACTGTTCTAGGAGTACTGTGCGGAATAGTGGCTTCTGCAGCTTCATTTATTATACTGATCAGTATTTGATATTTATTAACAGCTTCAGTATTTGATAATTCGTTGATGTTGTATCCTTGAATAAGATTATAAGTATACAGGTAGTACATCGACCAGTTTGCTTGTTTTATCTTCCATTTGGACTTAGGGTTGATAGTTAATGTGTGTGGCATATTACAGTTTATGAAAGATATTAATATGGGAACATGGTTCGATCCAAAAGAGTTGTTTAATGTTTTCCAAGTAAGTTCGTGAAGTATAGTGGCTGAGCAGAAGGATATGTCTATTGCAGACTCCTGTAGCAGTCCATGTTGTATGAGTGTGGGTGACCCATCATTGAGTAGAATAGAGTTAGAAAGGTCAATTGCTTGTGCCAGCTCTCTTCCCTGTGAGTCTATAGTGACACATCCCCATTCACACGCATGTGCATTAAAATCTCCAGTTATTAAGTATGGTGTTTTAATTTGTTGTATAATATTGAGCCAGGTATTACATGGTATTTTCTGTTTCGGAATACAATATAATGACACTATGGTGATCTTGTGATCGTTGATTTCAATTTCTATTGCTGCTAGTTGAAGTATATCTTGAAGATTGTGTGAGATAGTTACTTGCGTAAATGGAATATTTTTTTTGATGATTATGGATGCACCTCCATACCCATCATTTCTATCATCTCGTAATATATTGTATCCATTGATTTTAAAATTTTCAAGTGGATTTAACCATGTTTCAGAAATACAAGCTATGCTGATTTTGAGGTGTGATAGTGCAGCTTCAAAGGAAAGTTTATTTGCTTTGAGGCTTCTTGCATTCCACTGAAATATTTTTAACTCATCCATGTTGTGGTATTAGACTATTGAGAAAATTTAGTAATATGTCTATTGTGAACTTTGTATTGTAATTGTTATTTTTTAATGCTTCATCGATTTTTTCTGCAATGGACTGGACCATTTGATGACTATTCTGCATTCTTTTTGGATTAGGGCCATATGGGTTAATAATACCCCTATAGATGCTAGTTGATGCTTGACTAGTATTTGGCTGGTTAGATGTACTTGTAGCCATCATTGGTGGTCGTGGTTGTACAACTCGTTGTTCTTGTGGTGCCATCCTTGGTCTTCTGTGTGAGAATTGTTGAGTTTGTTCAGAGAAATCGTCAGGTTCATTGAATGCAAGTAAATTGTATCGATTATTCAATGGTAATTTTGGAAAATGAGCATTACTAGTGAGAGTTTCCGTATGTAGAGCTTCTGAGTAGCTTTTGTGTTTGACCTTGGCTTCTTTATAACCAATATTATGAGTGGCCATATATTGTTTGATTTTGCATTGCTCTTTGTAAACAGTGCAATTATTATCTGTGGAATTATGATTCCCTCCGCATAATAGACAAGCAATTACTACTCTGTCACTGGTGCAATCACCTGAAAGGTGAGCTTCGCCACATTTGAAACATCTAGGTGAGCTTCTACATTGTTGAGCGTGGTGATTTAACCTAAGACAGTTTGAACATCGTACAACTCTGTAGACATAAGGATGGACTGCACATCTGGCTCCATAAATGGATATAAATTCAGGCAAAAGTTGGCCTCGATAAGTCACAATAATTGTTGGCGTATTAACAATATCTGATCCATTTTCATTATTGACTTTTCTTGTAATCCTTCGCAAGGAATGGATTTTTATTGGCGACTTAATAACTTGGTTTATTTCTGTTATGTCTAATGTTTGGTCAACATTTCTTATGACTCCTTTTCTATATAATAACGTTTCTGGGATGTAAGCTTCCAACTGTTTTTCTGTTAGAATATTAGAATTCAGAATTTTGTTGGCTACTTCATAATTTTTAACCTCAATTTTCACTCTGTTACGTCCAATGACAGATATGTTTATAATATGATTAGCGTCATCGCAAAAGCTGTTAAATAAAATTTTCCCTAATGCCATGGAGTGTAACTTGCCAATGTTACCATCAGATTTTACACTTTGTACAATAATAAAGTACGGCCCTTCATCTATTGAGGAAAATCTGTTCATTTTGTTCTTTTCAAAAATTGATAGAATTCTTGGGGTATTATTTTCCAAAGTGTTGGTTATTTCTGCTGTAATTAGTCTCCTCTGATGTGATTGAACGTCCGGCTGAGAATTGCTTCCATTTGCATTTGGTTGGGAAGACAAATTGTGAATATTATCGGATGTTTTAATTGTAGCGACATTTTGCGTGGTAAAATGTGTTAATTTTGTGGGATTGAGTTTAGGTGGATGTAAAATATTTCTAGTGGGCGAACCTTTCCTTTTCTGTGTATTATTGACTTCTGGTTCATTAGTATCCATGTTATTTCCAATGGATGGGTCGTTTAAAACTTTCCAAGCAGTGAGGATGGCGTCAGTTGTAGGTTTTTCGGGGGTGTGCAATGGCACACCCCCTGAATCACTAAACATGTATTTATCCCTTTTTATATTTATGAAACTTCACAATATTGAATTTTATTACAAAAACACGTGTTAAAAAAAAAAAAAAAACACTTAATTAGGTCTCACTAACAAGCCTTAAAACTAATGAGAGCACTGATAACTGTAAAAAGATGTTTACTGTGTCCTTTATAAAGATATTTTTTAACTTAAGAAAACTGACAACCTATGAAATTTTGAGGTTGACAATTGACATTGTCATGAAAATTTGCTGTATGCAAAATCGACTTGCCGGTAGCCAATCACAGATCCGCTTTCTGGCAGGGTATTATTGAAACGCTCTTTCTAATTTTTGGTGTTCCACAAGGCTCAATTTTGGGCCCACTGTTGTTTTTGGTCTACATAAATGACTTACCAGCATATATACAAAATTCCAAAACAATTCTATACGCAGATGATACCACACTCTTAAATCAGTATCCATCGTTTCATGAAGTTGCAACCAACAACATATTAGCAAGAAACGTTGCGAATTATTGGTTTTTAGCGAATAGATTAAGCCTAAATGAGACGAAAACCAACCATTTATTATTTTCCCTACGGGAAGTACCATATGACATTAGCCAAAACCCTGTAAAATTTTTGGGCGTTACCATTGGCGTTAATCTCAGCTAGGAAAAACATATTGGACAGATCGCTCAAAAATCATGCAGATTGGTATACTGCATAAGAAACTTAAAATCCAACGTATATCGAAATGTTCTATTAACTGCTTATCACGCGCTGTTCGAATCCCATATCACGTATGCGTTGCTGGGGTTGGGGACATTCTACCCATACCCAGCGAATTTTTCGCTTGCAGCGACGAGTTGTTAGAATTATTTGTGATCTAAAGTATAGACAGGACTGTCGAAAATATTATAACATTTTAGGTGTAATGACATTCCCGTGTCTGTACATTTTTCACTGCCTGATTTACATGCACATAAATAAAAATAAGTTCAATAGCCAACAAGAAATCCATAAATATGAGACAAGGGGTAAACACTTAATACGGCCGACATACATCAGACTCAATTGAATCAGATATTCGGTTAATTATTACTCCACCAAATTTTATAATATCTTGCCAGAAAATATTAAGTGCTTGCCTCTCAGCTCTTTCCGGAATACTTATTATTATTATTAATTAAAAATCAAAAAATTGATGGCAGTTGCAACCGTAGACCCACTCAGCCGTCCCTCAAATGGTTACCTGAATCTCTGGATTAATATTTGGGAATATGGGACGTGCTTCAGGGGTCACGCACAGCCGGTGGTCTCGGATACCTAGATACCTGACACCTAGATATTGTGCCATACGAAATATTGGGTTGATATAATAAGCTCGTCTCGTTTTTAGCGCTAGGTGGCATTGCAATGCAAAACCAAAGTGTTATTGACTTCACACGTATTAAGTTTTGAGGTCATTTGATAGAAAGCATTTCAGTGAATATATCGGAAAGAAATTTAGTTTTTTTGGTTGTGTTTATTAAATTTTGTTAAGCGTTAGAAATGGAAGAAAATAAGAAGCATTTTCGACATATTATGCTTTTTTATTTCCGAAAAGGCAAGAATGCTAGAGAATCTTAGAAGCAAAAAAATATTTGTGGTGTGTACGGTGAGGTTGCCGTTGACGATTCCATGTGCCGTAAGTGGGTCAGAAAATTAACCTAACCTAACCTAACCTAACCTTTTTTTAATTTTCATTTTTACCATTAATTCGGAGAAATACTGTTTAACTGAGCGAAAAAATACTGAAATAACTAAATAAATTAAAGCGGGCAATCAACCAGAAGCGGCCTGAATTAGCCAACAGAAAGGGCCTGATGGAACGCAATCAGGACATTGCTAGACCACACGTGTTTTCGGCCAGCCGACAGAAACTTTTACAGCTTGACTGGAATGTTTTGGTTCATCCACCATACTCTCCCGACCTCGCACCCTCCAACTACCATTTATTTAAATCGTTTCATAACAGCTTAAATTGTAAAAATATTACTTCCTTGGAAGACTTAAAAAATCACCTGCATCAGTTCTTTAACAAGAAATGTCAGAACTTCTACTTGCGCAGGATAACGCAGCTACCGGAGAGTTTTATTAAATAAAATGTTTCTTCAATTTTTGTTAAAAAACCGGGAAGAACTTTTGCATCAACCCAATAATAATAACATTTAAACAAATGAATAGCCAAAGATTTACTAATGCTTCGAAATAAAATAATGCAATGTATAGAAGTGAGACATGGTTAGTGACTGAAGATGTATATATACGCAGAGCCGCAGTAAGGGGAGGGGGGAGGGCGAAGGCCTTGGGCGCATTAAAGAAAGGGGCGTTTTAGAGGGCGCAAATAGTAAATTATGGGCAAGGACCTCTTTTATTTTTGCTCATCACTTGGATTTTGAGAGGTAAGGACCTTTTTTTTTGCTCATTACTTGGATTCTGACAGGTGAGGATCTTTTTTTTCTCATCACTTGGATTTTGAGAGGTGAGGACGCTTTTTTTTTATTTGCCAAGGGGACCAAAAACATTGCTACGGCTCTGCCCCTAGCGCAAGTTTTCCTTACTGCGGCTTTGTATATAAGTTTGCAGTAAGCTTTTTTTTGCACAAGGTAAGAGTACTCAATTTTTAAAAATCCATCAAATCAACTTATTTGATAAGAAATTACAGAGTTATTTTTGGTATAGGTCAGCGGTTCCCAAACTTTTCTGACCGCGACCCGGTACGAAGTTTTAAAATTTTTCGCGATCCACCTTATGAAAAAAAAAAACATTTATTTACAAAACAAATTTTATTTTAAAGCAGCAGCTTTATAGTAATAATTAGTAATAGAGAGTATAGTATAGTAATAAAGAGTATAGTATAGTAATAAAGAATATAGTATTGTAATAAAGAGCACAAATACACACAATTCTAGTGATTAACTGATGTAAAAAAAAGTAATATGTACAAAAAAATCTTTTTTGTGTTTTTACAATTTTTTTCGCGACCCGGCATAATTTTTCTGCGACCCGCTGCTGGGTCGCGACCCACACTTTGGGAAACGCTGGTATAGGTCATATTATTTTTTAACGTAGTCGCCTTCTCGATTGATGCACGTCGTGAGCCGAGATATGAGCGTTTATATCTGTGTCGAAAAAATCGCCAGCTGTCTGGTCCATTTTTTGACGGCGTGCTTGACCTCGTCGTCGCTGGTAAACTTTTTTCCGCCCATAGACTCATTGAGAGAGATAATCAGATGGTAATCCGATGGCGCCAGATCGGAGTTGTGAGCTAGGTGGTTGACACTGCCCGTCCTCATACTGGTCATGTCACAACGCAACTTTTGGATTCATTCGGATTGAACATTATCAACCACCCAGTTCACAGCCACGATCTGGTACCATCGGATTACCATTTGTTCACCTCTCTCAATGAGTCTATGGGTGGAAAAAGGGTCAGCAACGACGTGGTCAAGCATGCCGTCAACGGATGGACAAGACTGCTGGAAGATTTTTTTAGACATAGATATAAAAAAAAACTCAGATCTATACCGAAAATAACTCAAAAATATTAAAATAAATTTTTTGGGTTTTTAAAAACTTAGTTCTCTTACTTTGTAGACATGCCTCGTATACCGCTTTATGAGAAACATTGTCCTTGTTGTACAACGTCCTTCACAAATATATCCTTTGAACACAAATGTATTAGGCTAGACAGATTTTTTTATGTTCGCCAACAGATAAAAAAAAAAAGTTCAATCATTTGTTTAAATCTGTCTTAAGAACTTAAAAGATTCAAGTCTTTGTAACAAAAAAATGACTAAAATAAATTCATCAACTAAATAAATTAGTTTTCAAGTTTCCCCAAAAGTTTGAGATAATATAAGAGTTGATCAAAAATTTCTCGGATTAACATCATAAAACTGCAGAAATAAAATATTATTCTAAATTAAATTAGACACCTTCGAATTAACCAATATATTTCCTACTTCTGTAATTCTTAAGAAGACATTATATATAAATAATAAAAGTGTTTCTCCTTAAATCGTCAAATAGCTGAAATAAATCATCAAGATAATCTGATCAATATCATACACTGATATATATACACTACTGCCCATAAATTTAATCGCACCTTACAAAAGTAAGCACTACCACAGTAAAAAGACGTCTACTTGAAGTAGGCCTCAGAGGTCGTGTTGCGGTTAAAAAAACACGTCTTACGACCGTCCATAAACAAAAAAGGTCAGCCTGGGCCAAAGAGCATAAAAACTAGACGGTAGAAGAATGGAGCAGAGTGCTTTGGTCGGACGAATCAAAATTTGAATTTTTTTGCAATAAACGCCGACCATTTATTCGTCGTCGGCCAGGGGAAACGCTGCTGGAACAGTGTATTACCCAAACTATAAAACATTGAGGAAGTGATATAATGGTTTGGGGTTGTTTTGGTAGTGGTCAAGTTGGAAGAATTGTCAAAATTGACGAAAGAGGTGTATTTGCGGATTTTAGACGAGAATGTTTTGAATTGCAGAGCAGAACTGATTGGTGAAGGGTTCGTGTTCCAGCTAGATAATGATCCCAAACACGCTGCCAAAGTGTTTAAACAGTACCTAAATATAAATTCTGAGGAAGGCCTATTAAATTTAATGACTTGGCCACAACAAAGTCCGGACTGTAACCCTAAAGAATTACTACGGGATCATTTACACAGGGAGGTGCGAAAAAACCTCCAAGGGGTAAAAATTACCTTTGGACATCACTCAAAAATATTTGGAACAACATTGATGGCCAATATTTAAACAAATTAATTGATCGCACGCCGCGAATTAGTCAGGCGATTATAAAAGCCAGAGGTGGGCATTTTGACGAGAATTCAATTTGAATTTTATTATTTAATTGTATGGGTAATTTTTAAGGTAACTGTAATTTTTTGAATTAATTATTATTAAACAGACCTAAAATTATCTATTTATTTTATTGGAACTCTAAGTCAAAGATATTCTGACTATTTTTTTTAGAAAAACTACTATTAAGCTAGGTGCGATTAAACTTATGGACGGGAGTGTATATTAGTTCCGGTAACTCCTACATGGAGCAAAGGGCTTCAATGAAGTGTTTCCATCGGTTACGGTTTGGCTCTAATCCATAAATCTGGTTTAAGCTTTTCCCGTACGTATTCCCCTTCTCTATTGACTGTCTCCAGGTTAGTTTGGGTGTTCCATCGCGCTTTTTGCCTAGCGGGTACCAGTCCAAATCTTGTTTTGCAGTGTTGTCACTTCCATTTTCGCTTCTTGATTTCTTGTCGATTATCCGTTTGTTCTGTGAGCTACTATTTTTCGCGCGCCTCCTCCGGTGCGAACCCTTGGTCTATAGTGGGTTTTTTTTTAGCTAGATTATATTTTTACCGACCACCAACATATATAAGGGAGGTATTGTGATCATACCGATTTTGACATTTCGAGATTTCGATGGATCTCCACGAATTGAGATCCCTACATAACGTTTTGACTATTTATTCGCATGATGTCTGTCGGTCTGTCTGTCCGTCCGTCTGTCTGTCTGTCTGTCTGTCTGTCTGTCTGTATATCTGTCTGTCTGTCTGTCTGTGTACACGTGCAGAGCAAATTCGGCTGAAAGGATTTTTATGAAACTTCATATTTAAACTTCTGCCATCAATGGCACAAGCTGATCAACTTTTGGTAAAAATCGGTTTAACTAAAAATGGGAGTTTACTCGTGTCGATTTTAAGATTTTTTTGAATATTTCACAACACAAAAATATTTCGAAAAAATTTATTGAACAAAAGTTGCTATAAAAGCAATAACTAATAACTTTTATTTGAGACGTTTTTTGATAAAACGAAAAATTTTGAATAATTTCTGTAAAAGTTTCGAAATTTTTTCATAATTATATGTAACATTTCCATGGTCATGATAAATAATAACTCTGATAGAAAATATTAGGCCAAGTTATTTCTACTCTGCTGCTAGAATGTAATTTATATAAGTACTTTATAATGGCGGTCGGTCCTGTGGTGGCCACAGCTGATTTTTTCTATGTACTATCGAACAAGCTGGCTCTGATAGCAGCTCGTTATAGTATCGTTAGTGTCGACAAGTCAGGCTATTACAGCCTTGTGTTACCGTAAAACCCTCTACGGTAACACACCTCTCTTTTCGGTCTGTACAGAAGACGACCCCGTCTTCTATTATTCGCGATTGTGGACTTTATTTTGAGTGTATCAACGCGGCTGTGTGTCCCATCTCTTCTCTCTCCAGAGTGGACCAGACTACTGCAGTTCAAAGGACCCTTTGATAGAACTACGCATCAGTACGAGGTAAGTCCATTTAACCTCTATTTCTCCCATCCTATCTTCTACATACTACAATCGCGTAGATTACGCATGATACAGTCCACCCGCTTGATTAGGGTTCTGGTCAGTGTCTCCATCCGGGAACACCACCAGATCACGCACTTAACAACTATAGATCTTTATTAGTGATGGTATCTGACCTGTGAATTCCAACTATAATTCACCAACATTTATTAATAAATGTTTTTAATTTGCTGATCTTAGTTTCTGTGCCTTACATGCATACAAAAGGACTGACTTTACATTGCTGTTAAAATGCGTAGTTTTGTCTTTCGGCAGATAATAGTCGAAGTATTTTTTACCGACCGCCAACATATTTAAGGGAGGTATTGTGATCATACCGATTTTGACATTTCGAGATTTCGATGGAGCTCCACGAATTCAGGTCCCTGATAATGTCTGTCGGTCTGTCCGTCTGTCCGTCTGTCTGTCTGTCTGTCTGTTTGTCCGTCCGTCTGTCTGTGAACACGTTCAGAGCAAATTCGGCTTAAAGGATTTTTATAAAACTTAAATGGAGCCCAAATTTGCTTACTCAACACCAAAATTACTTTGTATTTTCATTTTGAAAGTTATGAGAAAAACTTAAAAACCGGAAAATCTACATTTTCGTTCATATCTAGTAACCTACGTATTTTGTTTTTTTTTTTTTTTAGGGGAAAAAGGACATCGTTAAAATGGTCTCTTTATGCGGCAACTTTGGTCTAATTTAACCGACCTCCATGCTTAACAAGTTATTTGGGACACCTGTATACAGAAGGCAGAGTCATGCGCTTTCTAGGTAGTATAAATTTTAGTATGATCTCCTTGTGGTACGCCTCTCTTAGCTCCAGACGTGGCTGATGTATCATGAAGTGAGATCCTTCTTTCTAAACCCTGCATATCAAATACTAAAATAGTTTCCTTGTTGAAAGGTAATGCTCTCCATTATCCGTACGATAATAGTCGTCTCCTTGAAGAGCTCGTGATATTTCCTGCACAAACAGTTTGATAAGCAACTGTTTCTAATACAATTACATGCTGCAACAGAAGCATTAATTCACTCCTAATGAGTGACGTATCTACAGTGATGTCTGACGTGAGCAACAGAACTGTTAATCACAGTATGTCAGCGCTCGATGTCGATTGAAAAATATGGCTTTGATCAAGTCATTATTCACTTGTTTGTTTTCTGATGAGATCTAGTGGGTTTACATAAAGTGCAAATTAAATTACATCTGTTAATCAATTAAGATCCTACCTGTGGTATCAGTAATTTATACCATGCCGTTCCAAATATTCATTCTATTAAGAAAATCAGCTGTGGCCACCATAGGATCGACCGCCATCACAAACTACTTGTATAAAATACATTCTAGCAGCACAGTAGAAATAACTTGGCCTAATATTTTCTAACAGAGATATTATTTATCATGATCATGGAAACGTTACATATAAGTATGAATAAATAGATAGTTTTTCAATATATTTTTTTTTTTTCGTTTTACCAAAAAATTTCTCATATAAAAGTTATTGGTTATTGCTTTTATAGCAACTTTTGTTAAATACATTTTTTCGAAATATTTTTCTGTTGTTAAATATTCGCAAAAATCTTAAAATCGACGCAAATAAACTTCCATTTCTAGTCAACCGATTTTTACCAAAAGTTGATCTCGTGCCATTGATGTCAAAAGCTTAAATATAAAGTTTCATAAAAATCCTTTTAGCCGAATTTGCTCTGCACGTGTACACAAACAGACATACCGACGGACGGACAGACAGACAGACAGACAGACAGACAGATAGACAGACATGATCCTAAAAAATAGTCAAAACGTTATATAGGGACCTCAATTCGTGAAGATCCATCGAAATCTCGAAAAGTCAATATCGGTATAATTACAATACCTCCCTTATATATGTTGGTGGTCGGTAAAGATATAAATTACTTAGAACTCAAAGAGTTGCCAGTCGCGATATAAAAAATACAACCGATAGTGATACCTGTAGTTTTTGAAGCATACATTTAGACCTGATAAGTAGGATTAAATTGATCTTAATCAGTTGTATTCGTCACCGCAGATAAGTACATGTCGTGAGTTGACGTAATATAAAAATGTTACTTATTTCGAAATATAAATTTGTATGTTATAGAAAACCTATGGGTAATAGAATAATTCAGTTTTCAGATTTGTTTTCAGCGTATCAAAATACATCAGTAATACCGGAAAATTGCCATGGCACAAATAGTGTATTTATCAGTGTAATCGTATTCGGACGAACATATGTGGATTAACTGCAGTTGTGTTCGTTCCATTTTTTAACAATTCATTAGTATTACAGATGTATTTGGAATCTGGAGTGCTATAGCAAGTTCTCAATTCAACCTAAAACCTTTTTCTCGAGATCCGTATCAATACATTTGGTGTAAATACTTTCATATATTCAAGTTAAGTTTGACAAACAGTTCTTAAAGGTTCATCAATCTAAGTTGCAACATGGTTGAATTCTTCACAAGTTGCCAACAAGGGAATATCAAACATTCTTTAAACACGGATTGAAAACAAAGCAGTAGGAAACTTGCCGGAGAATCAGAAAACCATTAGTGGTTGACAAAAAGTCACTTCTCTATGCACTGGAACTTGTGAACAATCTTCACTTCCACACCAAACCAAAACTGATGAAACTAGAACTTTGATTTATTACGTCATGTGGTTAGTTTTTATAAAACGAATTGAGTTCTGTTAATTTTCTTGACGTGATCATGTGAGAATCATGAAAATTACCTAGCTATACCATAAATATTGTGGAGCCATTTTTAAATATGATTGAATACGGTTGGTGAATAGACCATATTAGTAAATACGTCACAAAATGGGCTTCCGTGCTGCCGTCTAGTGGCTTGTTTCATTTTATTTGAATTGAGCATGTAATTATAATAAAAGTTTTTATTGTTATTTTATTTTGGAAGAATAAATTAAGTTTATAAAGTAATAAAATTCTTCACATGAAATTTACAAGTCAATATTTATTTATTAAAATTCCTATTTTATATAATATAATTTAATATGTCGTTATTTTTGCAGAACAAATTTCGTTTGAAAGTTAATGTTGAAAAATTTACATTAATAATTGTTATTATGGCAAGTAACATAGCAATAAGACTGCCATTTTAAAATGATTTGAAGGAACAATATCCAAGATGACAAGGTCATCGTATATATCATTGACGTCATATAGATAGACTCTATGCCTTAGCAATGTTTGTTATGAAGCCAAGACCCTGCGGAGACGAAAGGGGGATTCGCTCCGAGGAGTATAACAAATTGCCTAATTTACATTTATTTTGTTCAGCTATCGATAGGAAAATCGCCGGCGTCATATAGTGTTTATGATGTTTTGGTGTGTTTGGTGTGTTATTTCTTTTAATATTCCTTTCTTTACATAATTAGTCAGGTTGTTTTTCGATGGTGGTATATTTTTTGGTTAATTTTACGAAATTAAGATACTTTAAAAAATAAAACCAAATACACATACAAACAATTGAGATTTTTATGTTATAAATCCGTCATTGTTGACGGATAATAACCTAGTTTTTTTAAATAATAACCGTTCTAGTTGAAAAGTAAATGCAACTAACATTTATTCAAAATTTTTATTTTTACAATAACCAACATCTTTTCGCTATTTTTCTACGTAATCCTCGTTCCACTCGAGGTGTTTTTCCAAACAGGCGATGAGTTTAACGATCCCCTCGTCGTAGAAGTCGACCGTCAGTTCATTTAACCAACCGTTGACAGTGTCTATAAAATGTGTGGTTGAAACATTCCCATTCAAATTTTTCTAGCAACGCTTGCGTTTTGGCAGTAGTTCCTCATCATTGATATTTCTTCTTCCACCATTAAATAAATCACACCATTTTCGAACATTCCCTTCATTCATCACACCTTCCCCATACACTTGGCCGATGGATTTTGGCAGGACGAGTGTATTTTGCTTTTAAAAACCGAATCACAGCACATACTTCGCAACTGACAGGATTAATAATGGACATAGCTGACATTAAATTGCCGCATAATATCGTCTATGTACGTCCGTTAGCAACTTCAAACTGACTGACAACGTTGACAAATGACTAGAGATGACATTAGTCGGTAAAACGACTGCAGGGAACGCTATGCGCGGATAAGTCGTGCCAACGGTTCATATTTAAAAAATGATCCTCGTACTAAAGCTGGTCAATGATCAATATTGGTGATTTGTTATAGTATTAATAAAAAGCTATGCATTGGCAAGATTGGTAACCTCACCAAAGCCAACAAATCAGAAGAAGAAGAAGAAGAAGAAGTTATAGTATTAATATTGTCACGGAGTGGATTTAAGAACGGACATCTTTTCTACAAAATTTATTATATGATATTAATTTACATTAGAATAAAATTAATTGTCAGAAGGGCTGCTGGTGTTGTCCGTTAGAAGCTGATGTAAGTCCCGTTCTTGCCCCGGCTTCTCCAGGATCGGTCGAACCACCCCAGGTATCCGCACTAGGCGAACACGTGGAGAAGCCCTGTAGACGACACTCACATCTCGTGTTGGTGACTTGAACAGCTGGGCTGGTCCTTGGTCAACGTGCTCACAAAAATGACTACTAAGAAAGACTAACTTGAATGACTGCTCAATGAATAACTACTGACGACTCCATTCCCTAAGACTATTTTATAACTGTTAACCAGGACACTATGACGTCAGGTCCTACCTCAATTGTTTTGGAAACAATATTCATTTGTGTAATTGTTGGCAGCAATTAAAGACCATAGTCGGCACAATTGAATAATGTTTATCAACACATTAGAAAGTAGTTCAAAACTTATGTTGACAAACACGCAACACTCTGCACATTCTTTAATTCCCAAAACCGTAAATCAGCAACCGCGACCTACACCGCCTAAAGGCCGCTCAAGGAATTGGGACATTAGCATACAATTATAATATAATTGTGACATTATGATTTTTACTTTCCCTGCCTTAGTTTAAAAATTGACTGGAGAAAAGATAGCGTCAAGCTCAGTTGATCGAATATAGAACTACCCTTTGTAATTAAAATTATACTCTACCAAATCTAAAAGCAAACTTTATAAAATTTTGTTTTCCATTTTAATTACTCGTGATCATGAGAAGTTCTCAATTTCTGAAAAGTTTTTAGTTCACTATTCCAACCACGTAAAAGCATACTAACAACCACTCACTAAATACAATGTCAGGTTTATAAATCCTTTTTCAACAAAGACTGTTTTAGTTTTTAATCACCAACTAAAGTTAGGGGTGAAGATCCTAATGGATTAAATGAACTTGAATCTGAATCTACGATGAGTTTCATTACTTAATGTTTGTTTAAGTTTTGTTTTACTAATTACTGTACTTTCTAATTGTGTGTGTAGACTTTATTAAATTATAAATATACTTGCTGAGATTTCTGTAGTTTGTTCAGGATTAAGATAAATCTAGCACAGATGATCACCTATAGGTAAACCTTTTTAAGATTGCAGCGCCAAGGTGGCAAAATTAAAACTAATCTAGTAGACAACAACAACTTTTGGACGTCTTTTAATCTGACACCTAGAAGGAATTCAGTTAGGTATATTCGAATTCGGTCGGGACAGAATTTGCTCCGCCACATTCGACAACAATTTACCTCACCTATACGAGAAAGATCGGAAGTTTTCTAGAACAAACTAAAAGACAGAGATGCGCGCGGACATCGGTCATTTGTTTTGAAAGCCTAATCTTTCATACCATGAGTTCAAAAAGAAATTACATAAGGGTTGGCTACGGAAAAATAAAATAATGCCTACTGCCAACTTTATACAACAATAATTAACTAACGTTTAGACACAGCCTTTGTAATCATTAAAATTAGAAATTATAATTTTATAATTTCACTGGTACAGAAAAATATACATAGAAAATTAAAGAAGCGGAAAATGACCACTGTTTTCCTGCAGACTCAAATTTACTCGTTTTTTCATACTATTAAAACCATTTATAAGAATTTGAGGAGTTATATTGACACACTGTTCGGTAATTCTGTATTACAGTTCCTCCATATTGTTGATAGGGGTCTTGTATAGTCGGATTGCTGATAAGTGACTGTTTGTTGCTACAAGTATCGATATTCAATACTATATGCTTTCTCTGTCTATATCATTATAATTATTTGCATACCCATAGTAACGTATAGTGATCCAAGTTGACAACTAATGTTCAAAATTATTTGAATAAAAAACAAAGCATTAGAAAGAAACAGCATGATTCGTAGATATCTTTACTAATTAGAGCGCGAAAATAAATTTACAGCAGTACTCAAACAAACAAAATTATTAATTTTAAGATTATAATTATAAATAAGGAAAAATTTATACTCATACGTAAATTTTGGATTATAATTTGTTATTTATTCCAGCAGATTTAAAATTAAAGTTTGTGAATTTAATAATTAAATTAAGTTCAGTACAATTTAAAAAAACAATTAAAAACTTATTGACTGAAAATCCAATGTATAGTTTTAAAGAATTTTTTGAACTTAATTTTTAACTTCTGTGTATCAATTATCATTTGTCATGTTATTGTAATTTATCTGATGGACTGTCCATTAATGATTATGTATTGTATGTGGACAATAAATAAATATTATTATTATTATTATTATTATTATTATTATAATTGGCCGCAAGCCAATATTTTAATTAATATTTATTACCAGACACTGACAGTTAAGACAAATAACAAAAAACATTTTTAAAATCGCTGAAGAATGGTGACTAGATTATTATATGAATGCACTTCTTAATACATACATGTAACAGTCACCTATCAGCAATCTGACTATATACATTATTTTTCAGAGGGAATATAAAGTAATCTAAAATAGTCAAGTCTGGTGATGACGGAGGAAATTTTGGATTTGAACGTAAACTAATTATTCGATCGTCGAAAAATTTACGAAGGTCTCTTGAGCGGTGTGGGCAGTCGCGCTATCCTGTTGGAAGTAGCCCTGTTGGAGCTCATCTTCATTAAGCTGATTAGTAAATTCACGTAAAATATTCCGGTATCTCTGAGCAGTAACAGTTTCGTGGAAAAATATGGGTCCGATAATACGTCTTCGAGACACAGCAATTCATACACCAACTTTTAACGGTTGAAGTTTTTCGCGAAAAGTATGAGGAATTGGAGCACTCATAACCTCATATTTTGTGAATTTATATACCCCGAAAGGGTAAACTAGGCCTCGTCAGAAAAAAACGTCAAATTTAACAAATTATTAATTAAAGTTTGTTGGTACCAGTGGCAATACACAATTTGCCTATTGTGATCTTCTAGCAGCAACTCATGTAAATCAAGAATTTTGTATGGGAACAACTTTTTTGACAATAGTATGACAAGTTCCTAATGATAAAGCAGTCTCTTGCGAAAGTGTACGTAGTGATGTAGTGGGTTGCTCGTTCATACGTTGACGACCATCATCAACTGTATTTTGAATACGAACTCTTGGCCTTCCAGTTCTATATCTATGAGTACTGCTCCCTGTATCTCCGAATAAATCAACAGATTCTAAGAGCGCTTCAATATCTGGAAATTTTTAGCCGAAATTTCTCTAAACCTGACACCGCCCTTAAAATCTATTCGCCGTTCTTTCGTACACCATTTCGAAAATATGATTGAATCATACATTTTTTGTATTCATTTGTAAAAACCAATATGATTCTAGCTTAATTGAATTTTCAATATAAACTTATGACAGCCACAACAGTGATGACAGTTATTTAATACTAACTCTTGCTGTTGACATTACTTTTATTTTCCATAGCCAACGCTTATGTATTTTCTTTTTGAACTCATGGTATATTATTGTGTTATCATGGTTACCAGAATCTATATGATATTATCTTATTTTATTTAGTAGGCTGCTGTACATCAGCGTACTGTTGCATAATATATGGGCTATTCCAAACGTTTGGGCGGAACTAGATTTTGCAATCTAGTTACTTTCATCGTTTAAATCGTGCTTTTTGGCTTAATATCATTTTAAAATGTCAGGCAGGTTAATATCATTTTAAAATGTCATTTTCTTTATATTTTGATTTTTTGTGTCATTCTTAATACAAATTTCCCATTTTTTTGTCATTAAAATATGTACAAAAATATTTTATTTTTGGCATATGTCATCTATTTCCATAATTTCGCATATGCGAACGTGAAAAATGTAATAACCCAAGCAAAGGTCTCTTCTCGTGATAACCTAAAAGAACGAAATTCCCATTTAGTTCCGCATAAACGCAGTATTGTAATAGATGCATTTAAAAAAATATCTAGATACAGATACATGCCAAAAATGTTTGTATCTAGATACAGTTAGATACTTTTGAAAAAACACTGAAAAATTAAAATACCATATTTTTTACCAAACAAGCAGTGCATGTTAATCAGGCTATTCAAATTCAAATATATTATACAGGCTATTCAAAAATTAACGTCACGTCACAAAAAGCCCACTTAATTTAAGGTAAAACACTATTCTACGGAATAAATTTGTACTAAATAACGTATGTATTATGTCAGCCATATGTGCTGACGTATGAACTAATGTTAGTCTTATAGATACGCAGCTATGTTCTTGTTAAGAGGATGTTCCTTTCAATCAAATTTTAGCCCTAATTGAAGTGGAATTCGTGTAATGTCATGATCATTTTTAATCACTAATAAAAAAAGCTATGAAAAATGAGTGAGAATAAATAAATATATATATATATATATATATATATATATATATATATATATATATATATATATATTTGACAATCCATATAAATTTAATTTGTAAACGTCAGAATATCAATTGTTTTCTGAATTTTGTTTATAGTAAAAATAAAATATTTAAAATGACAATTTATAATTAAACTATTATATCAGCTCGGTATCATGGTATAAAAATAAAGTAACGATGAAAGTATCTGAAATACAGATACAAGATACTTAAATTTAAATATCTAGATACAGATACATATACATATTTCAAAAAGTATCTAATTTGTATCTAGATACTTGTAACTAGATACATTACAACATTGCCTAAACGTTTGGAATAGCTTGTATGCATAAAGAAGTAGAAGAATCTCTTAATCTCATAATTAGTCTTGTATTATTTGATAATAATCATATAAATTCTATTAATATTAATTGTGACAACCTAATATGTCAAAATAACCTCTTACTATCTAATATTCTACACCATTCCTTAATTTAATATTCCGTTCATGAATCTCCAATGTAGTAACATTTATCTCCATAGTTTTGGTATCACTGTTTTTACCAAACTGAATTTCAGTAATTTAATTAGATTGGTAACAATGTTAATTGTAGCAATTTCTATGCTTCACTGAAGTTAATTTCACTAAATCGAACAAAAACGTTTTGTTATTTCTCATGTTTTGCTTAAGTGTGTGGAGTAATTTCAACATTTATTACCTGAATATTTTTATTTTATCACTTTGTTTAATAACTTGTTATATACTTTTGGTTTTCCGATATTAATTCTGTTGAAATTTTACGTTCTTATTAAAATTTTATATGGCAATTTTCAATGAAACATGCAAAACATGTATTACGAGGGTAATAAGGTTTTATTGTTCACAGGTTATTAAGGAATATAACGATAATTTTACTGCCTAATACCGGGTTTACATTAAGCTAGTAAACGGGATAGAGCTAAGTCTAGTAGATAACCCATTCACAAGACTGCGTCGTAACTTATGGCGGTATTCTGAAGTGAAATGTTAAGTCGTACATCGACGGATACGTCCGAGGTTGAACTATGTTAGAAGATTTTAGGTGTTAGATTAACCGCTAGCAAAAAGCTTGACGGAATTGAACGTGTTAAAAGTGTTAAGTGTTATTTTGAACTGATTTTTATATTTTAACTAAAATTTAAAATTAATCCTGAAATTATTGCATTTATATTCTGATTTAAATTATATTGATTTGCCAACAAATTTACAATAAAAATAAAAGAAAAAATATATTTATTAATTAAAAAAATAATTTTGAAAAATATTTCTTTATTTGTTTTTAGTTCAAGGTACTATTTTAAATCTGTAGTACAAATTTTAAAACTAATGTGAGAAAAAAATAATTATGAACTTATACAAGGTGTCTCAAAAGAAATAATAATAATAATAATATATTTATTGAACGGCTCAAGAGCCAAAATAAAACACATATTTACAAAAAAAAAAATCACAAAATACATAACGGAAACAGAAAACAGAATATACAGTTAACAGAGAACAGTTAACAAAAAATTACAAATAAAACAAACATGTTTGAGTTCGTATTAAATATATTGGAAATATGGTCACAACTTGTAGGAGAGACCGCTCATTCATAAAAATTCATAAAAATTTTATATTTAGTGGATCGATTAAAAAAAAAGTAAGCCGTATATAGAAAAAATGTTTATTAATTAATAAAATACACTTTTTGGGCATTTATTTTTTAAAAATAATATCGTCTAAATGTAGACCCTCGCTTTCTCGGCAATCATTTAATCGAACAGTAAAATTACTTATGACGTCTGGGCAGGTGGACTCAGGGATGGCTGCCATTTCGTGACGGATATTTTCTTTCAAATGCGCCAGTGAAGTCGGTTTATTGGCGTAAACTTTAGATTTAAGATAACCCCATAGGAAAAAGTCCATAGGGGTTAAATCTGGACTGCGTGGAGGCCAATTTATGTCACCTCTCCGGGAGATCAATTTGCCTGAGAAAATTTCACGAACACGTGGCAGAGACATATTGGACGTGTGTGAAGTTGCTCCATCCTGTTGGAACCATGTTCTTTGGTTATAGCCAGGAAAGTTTTGCAGTTCAGGTACCAAGAAGTTGTCTAACATCTCCACATAACGCTCTGAATTCACTGTAACTGCAGTGAATTCATCTCGTCACGAACAGACTGATTAACATTCTCCACGTTTTCTACCGTTCTTGATGACCTAGGTCGCCCGGATTTTGATTTATCCAACGTTGTACCAGTCTCTTCAAACTTTTTAACCCAATGTCGAATGAGAGGAATGCTTGGCGCATCATTTCAGTGGCGAAAACCTCGAATACTGCAGAATTTTCTACGCGCTACAGTCGCCGAATCACCGTTTTTGTAAAACTCTCGCACGCATAACGCGCGGTCTGTTGCCGAGAAACGCTCCATAGCGACATAATTCCCAAGAGCCAGGCTACCGATTGACATAACCCGCGCGCCCCTCGGATACGTTGCGTTCACGAAGTAAGCTAAATAAATATAAAATTTCTTTTGAGACACCTTATATAAAGATAAAGCATACAAAAAATAACTAACTAAAAAAATCTGAGGAAAACTCTTTCATCTTCATCGTAACTATCCAGTTTATGGCACTGCGACACACAAAAATTCTGCAATCATTTTTATATTTTTTTTTCCTATTAAAACCTACCCGTCAGCACCTGATAAACCTTAAATATAAAACAGTTTTTAAAATTTTGGCCCCCGCACCTAATAAACACCCTCTTTAAGATCAACAAAACTAGTAAAGGCTACTTTACTATACTCCGCTAAGCCATATTCTTCAACCGTTCTCATTTAAATTCCAATTTGTGGATTTTCTCGTACTGAATTTCTGCTCCGATGAATCTTACAGTATTTTGCACGGGTCAAATTTTCTCAATCTTTAAATCCCTAAAAAATAATTACGTCAATTATACTTTAGTCTTAAATTGAAGTCGTGAAGAGATCAGGACCACCTGTTAGGTGTAGGTGTTATATTTTTAATAGCTAATACTGGTCTAGAGATCAGGATTTACATTATGTAATTATGGGGGCATTTCTAGGACCGGTCGAAACGTCAAGGTTGGCTAAATTAATTTAAATAATTTCATTTGTACTTCATGGTACTTACTTTGAAGGCCCTCCACATGGTGGATTCCAAGACTTGCGACTGGTATCAAGTCTGAAAATCTAAAGGATCCGCCGGTTGGTTGCTTAGACTCTTTATGAGAGGAATAAGGGTGTTTGAATTAAAGTCTGCATTTTACTTAATCTACGTTTAATGTTTAGATAGAATCGAAAGGTTATTGATTACATTTGAACTTACAATTTAATGCTGGCTATAGAATCCCATGAGTGACACTCAAACACAAAACCTCACAATCACCGAATTCACCTCACAAGCCGCTAAACACATCACAACTCTCACGGTGTTTAACCCGTTAACGAGGTTCGTTTATTTCATTTAAAACTGTCCTCAACACTTCCAGATTACTTCTGGTTTACTCACGACAAACTACCGGGTTTCTCTACCAAAATACTTGAGAGGTTCATTCACGGTGACGGTTTATTCATCACTGCCTTTGTCTCTCACAAGATTTTTTCAACTCTTTTCTTAAACTATAAAATAATCAGCTCTCCACTTTAACAATAAACCCTTTTATAAACTTATCTTTCTATGACCAATAAATTATAAACCCAAGTAATTAATTTTGACTCTAATTACTACGTGGTCCATCTCACTGAAAATATATTGTCACCTATCACCATCTAATATAAACAATTGACCATTGCTATTTTGATCTAAACAATAACGTTCTTTCAAACTAATCATATAATATACGACGGTAAATCACTCTGTATCTTTTTAATGCTTAACTAGAAAAATATGTGATAGCTCAACTAATCCTTGAGGATGTTTATCTTAAAGTAGATTAGTTCTTATATTTTAATAAATTGAATACTTTTTAACTAATTGAATAATTTTACTTTAAATAATAATGAAATTTTATTTCTGAAATTACCACTCCCACATAATGTCTTGAGAAAGCATGGTGTGTCCATAACCTAATAGGTTTCCATGATATAATAATATCGGAACTGAAAAGACCAGGTCGATATGAGAACTGTTAAACACGTTAAAAGATAAAAATATGCACTCTTGATCGAAAAAGAGTGTGGTATAAATCCCAAAAAAATTATAACACATGAGTGACGTTATAAGGTTTTTTGGTGATCATACCAACAAAGCTCTAAAAATGGAACTCTAGGTCCAACAGTTTGGCTACAATATCTGTCTGACAGAATGACAGACTGAAAGTCAGATAGACTGACAGACAGAGAGACGGACAGACAGACTGACAGTAAGTAGTATATAGACGTTATAGATTATAAGTAATATATAGATGTAATATATATTTGGTCATACTTAGTGTTTCTTTTTGCATACGCATAACGCATTGTGCTTTTAAAAAACTATTTTAAAAAAATATAATGCTTATAAAATTTGTCATCCGTCTCCCGCAACGCAACTGTGGCAACAGATAAGAAGTGATTTATAATTTTTAGCTAATTAGCATTTATTGTTACAATATTGTATTTTAATTTAGTGTATTATTTATTATAATCAAATACATTTCATTTTTTGTTCAGTTTAAAACTGTTATGTAAAAGATTGCATACAAGTTAAATAAAATATATATTACTATTATTATTAATTTCCTAATTTTTTGAAAATTTCTCTATACATATGTATTTTCAATTAATATGCAATTACGTGCCATTTTCGTAATCATGTCCCGTTATCCATTTGTTCTGGTGGTTATTTAAATGAATTACTTTAGTACTTTAAATTTGACTATAATTTTAACATGTTTTTATCCTCTACAATATTTTCAACATTAAAAAAGATATATATTCTAATAATTATTTTTCTCGAGATTTATCGATAATTCTCGAGAAAATAAATCTAATTTTTCATTTCTCGAGAAATGCAAAATGTCGAAAAATCAGAAACACTAGAAACCATTTAAATAAGTATGTATTTTTTGTACAATATTTTTAAAATAAAATCCTGCATTATGCCAGTAAAATTTGTTTACTTTAAATGGAAATATTCAACCAAAATTCCCTATAAAACAACTTATTTAACTTTGAAAAGTTTTAAGTAAATCCTAAAACGTAAACAAGATGTGAATGGCAAAAAGAAAATATTCTCTCTTCATTAACTTCAACGCCGAAACTGCTTTAATGTGTTTACTTTTTATCAATTTTATAACATGGAAAGTTTTATTAGTTATCCATGATTTGAATAATCTTCTTGCTCGACATTGTCAATAACTACGTACTCGTGTACTCAAGATCAATAGGATGGGATCAAAAACTGCACCATATAATCTCCATATGCAAACATTTGTTCATATTCAATTCGATGGAACGTTCATGCTATTTAAGGTGTTACAATTTTTCAAACAATTCCGTTGAAGTTATCTTGATCTCATCCTGCATAATGATAAAAAGTATCGTTACAAATTACCTAATCTTGTCATAAATACTATTACAGAGTTTTCTGTGAAATCAAGATATTTTCATTTTCTTTTAGCGCCGCTTTTATAAACCTCGGATAAGTAGCGGTATAACTATCTGAGGTATAAGTTTATTTCGATGTTTATTCCAATGTTCGCTTTTACAATTCATTTTTTATTCTCGGATAGTTATCCATGGTTTTATTGTAAATAAAATAAAGTTGGTATTGTTTGACACATAAACTGACATGTTAGAAAAGTCATATTTTAAATTGACGTTACAATTAACAACATCTTTGAGCATGTTTGGGGAAATATTGGGAAATGTCAAAATATTCGAATCAGATAATTATTTTATTGTGCTATATCTGCCGCGTTAGTGCAGCCTCTCGTGTGCAAATATTCAAAAATTCGCCCTCTAATAGAATCGAGCCCAAATACCGTCCATGTGTAAATTTTCATAAGATCCATTAGTAGAATTCTATTAGAACCTATATCAAATGCCGTCCCTTTGATGAGTCGCTCGTGTGCGGTGCAGACTATGTACAGCCGAACGCGGTGGCTCTGATTGTGGTTCATATTTATGTACTGTAATTTCTTGTCACCACGGAGCTTACGTCCCACTAACATACTGTGGACAAAAAAACGCGAGTAATAAGATTAAACGTATACATATTATGTACAGTGGTGGACTGCCAAAATTGTAAGAACCAGTTGTCTCAGAAGGAATATTTCACTGGTTAATAACAGGAGTGTTTTTTCACTATATAACAACATTAACAATCAATTCGCATTTTGAAAATTATATAAATAAATAACAACCGATTCATTCGAACCTACTCCAGCCTAGAACTACATATATACATATACAAAAACGGGCATTATGTTTACATAGTGTGAAGGAGTGATAGTGGCCAGTTAGATTCGAAGGGCTCAGAGGGCTCAAAAATAGCTACGCTATTAAAAAATAAATAAAATTATTATTTCACAACTTGCGTGTAATCAAAATCGCTGATTATATACATGGATAACGAGGGATTACTGTACTATTATTTTTTCGTATGGTTATATCGAACCTACTCCAGCCTAGAACTACATATATACATATACAAAAACGGGCATTATGTTTACATAGTGTGAAGGAGTGATAGTGGCCAGTTAGATTCGAAGGGCTCAGAGGGCTCAAAAATAGCTACGCTATTAAAAAATAAATAAAATTATTATTTCACAACTTGCGTGTAATCAAAATCGCTGATTATATACATGGATAACGAGGGATTACTGTACTATTATTTAGTGTTTCTGATTTCTCGACATTAGACTTATTTCTCGAGAATTCTCGAGAAAAATAATTATATAATTATTAGAATTTAATAATGGTTGAAATAAAAAACATTGTAAATTTTCACTATTTTTATTAACTAACTGCTTACTAGTTTCGGCTTTCGCCATTTTCAAAGCAATGATTTATTGCTTTGAAAATGGCGAAAGCCGAAACTAGTAAGCAGTTAGTTAATAAAAATAGTGAAAATTTACAATGTTTTTATTTCAACCATTATTAAATATACAACATTTTCACAAAGTTAATTTGTCGACATTAAATTATATAATTATTAGAATATACATCTTTTTTTAATGTTGTAAATATTGTAGAGGATAAAAACATGTTAAAATTATAATCACCTTTAAAGTACTAAAGTAAAGGCGTCAAGCAAATTTTACATTTCTCGAGAAATGAAAAATGAGAATAAAAACTTTTTCTCGAGAAATTCTCGAATAGAATCACTAGCTATATCTAGGTTTTAGAGATTTTCAGGTCGCGAGTAGCGTCCTCTGACCTAACAATTACTTTTTATAGTAGTCGAGACCACCGGTTTTACATGCCCTGTGAAGCATGTCCCATATTTCCAAAAATAACAGAGGTCCAGCCACTCATTGTAAAGAATTTGAGCCTATGGTTGCAATAGCCAAGTTTTTTTTTTTTAATCTTTCTGCTCAAGTCGATTTCATAATTCTATACTTTCAAAGCATATGAGCTAACCACTACTCTGCTGCAACCACAATTATATAACTAATAAAAAATCATATAAAACGTTATAATGTGACATTTATCATATGTCAATTTAATTTTTTTACCGTTGCTGGGTAACAAATACTTATTCACCAATTAGAGCAAGGGAATAACTTATACTGCTCTTTATCTGAAGTGTCGTTGGCCGGATAAGAAATTCTGGTGTTTATTCCGATGTTTATTCTATCCGAGCTTTATCCGAGCATTGTAAACGCGATTTTTTGACTTTATACCAGGAATAGCGTTATCCGAGCTTTATCCAACGATTGTAAAAGCGGCCCTTAGTACATAATACGAAGGTTGCCTTTTATATTTCGGGATTTGAGATCTAAAACAATTATTTATCAACAAAAGAGGCTTTATTGTTTTTCAAAATATTCTCCATGAAGATCACACTTTTGTATGCGTTTGAATAAATTTTCGAAGCACTTTTTCCACTCCGATTGAAGCTTTTTCCACTACGATTGTCAAATTATGTGAAATCCAAGGCGAACAAATCTTTAAGACGGCCAAATGTTCATACAATAGTGAATGCATGCTGGTCCCACTAATGCCTCAATCTCACGATAAGTCACTTGACGATCTTGCAGTATCAGTTCACGCACAGCATCAATGATTTCCAAAACAACAACGACCTTCTAGAAATTCGTCCTTAAGCGAACTACGGCCACGATTGAAGTTGGCAAATCATCGATAAACAATAGTCCTTTGATGGTGCTTCATCACCAAAAGTCGAATTAAGTTCATCGATGCAATAAATTGGGTTAATCCACGTCAAAAATTGTAAAAAATAATCGCTAGAAAATGTTTTAATTCTATTTTTAGCCAAGATGATTTTTTTCAAGTTACTGTAAACAACACAAATAGCGCTCGTACGTCAAAACGTTCTGAGTACATATACCGTCATGTCAAACTTTACAATAGAATCGTCAGTTGCCAGATGGCAGCACTAGTTTAGCGCAATCTCGAAATATAAGAGGCAACTCTCGTAATAAAAAATCTGAATTATACAAGTGACTCTTAACTAATATATTATCTTTTTTTTTGGTCCTCAAACTCCTACCTAATTATGACACTTGAATGACATCTTAGCTAACGAAAACATCCTTCAAGAAATAACGCAGGTACTTGACTTTTGAAAGAAAAACTCTGCAGAGTACATTAATCTTATATATTTTTTGTTTTCTAGTCGTCACAAACTGTTCGGAAAAATGCCTTCACTGACACTAGAATCTATTAGTTTCAGAAATTGAAGAAAGAATACGTGTTTAACATATTAACTACAGGCAGTGTTGGAGACATTTTAAACTCAATTTTGGTTTATTAGATTTTCAATTACTACTTATTATTTGTTTCTTAGTTTCATGCTGAACTATATTTTCAAATCTAGTAAAGTTTTTACAAAAGTGAACAGCAGACGAGGTGTGGTAACTGATTTTTTTAAATTTTTTTATTCAACTAAAATTACAATTCAATATTGTCTCCCTGAAAATAACTTCCTTAGGAACTCACAAATGACGTCCCTTGAGGTGATTTTTCAATCTTAGGAAGAGGAAAAAGTCACAAGGACATTCCTGAGGAGCCACAGGAATGTTTTTACTGTCCTGTGAAAGGTTTTTTGGAACCATTTTTGCGCATATTTTTTTCATCCTCAATTTATTGGTCAAAATCTGATAAACGGTAGTGTGAGTCAAATTTTATTCTTCCCCGATCATTCTGATTATCAACCGACGATCTGAACGCACATCAGTCGACATTTTCATGGGTTCTTGAAGATGAAAGCCTTCCGCTGCGTGATTTATTTTCAATCAACTCTCTTCGAAATTTTCATCGGTTCTTGAAGATAAAGGCCTTAGGCTGATTCATCTTCAATCAACTTTCTTCCTTCTTAAAATGCCTTAAACCACCAGAAAAACCTGGGTCCTTGACAAAATACTGTATCCGTAGGCCTGCTGAAGTTTTACAAAAGCTGTGCCCAAGCCTGAAGAAAAACCTGATAGCACACCGTTGTTCGAAATGAATGTCACTCATTTTTAGAATGCACTAGAAAAAATCAGTACGGACAACAAAATTACTCTAGCGAGTTCAAACTCGTACTGAAGACGTATCACATGATCACCTGCCACCCCTCCAAGTCCCGCGTTCCACATGTTGCCAGATCAAACGCTATGTTGCCAGTCCGGTTACTTAATTTACACACCTCGTTAATATCTCTTCAACTAAAGCCATATTCGGAGCTCTTAAATCAATAGACTGTAGATTACGGCTTGTAGTCTGTTGGTTGTCACTAACAAGTTTGTCTTATAGTTAAACCATTCAGATCTCTAAATTTAATACGTTGTTCTTTATCGATTGTGAATAATTTTCTAAACTTATAGCTTGTGAGTTGTTTTAATGAGACAGACATATGAACTATCTCAGTCTATTACTGACACCGTAGTTATCGTGTGCCTTTACATAACCTAACATAATGTCATCATTAACAAATCTTGCTCAAAATCACAAAGACGGACAGTAAATATTATCAATTTAGGTAATTAGGTTAGGTTTAGTTAGTTAAAATCTAAGACAACAGAATTATAATAACGATAATACAAAAAAACATTTTACGAAGGCATGTAGTTGGTTTAAAGACACACAGATGTCGGACTATTCGTAACCTATTAAATTCTAACTGCTGTGAACAGTTCGTAGAACGTTAAAACATTGCATAGAAACATAACTTAAAACGTGCCAACGAACAGTCTACAACGTGTTAATTTAAAGAGCCCTGAATGCGGCTTAAGTTCAGAAAAAATAATAAAATACAGGTCAATTTTAAACCTCCGTCCTATTTATGCATATTTTTTGTTATTTTAGTAATTTTCCTCCATTACCAATTCTTGGTAACGTCAATGTGTACAAACGAACCACAAACAATGAAACAAAATACGCATTCTAAAATACCGGACGTACATTTCAGAATGTCAGAGCATTAATAACAGTGGCGCTGGCATAGCCGTGACCCAACTTATATATCTGTCGTGTCGGTAGCATAGTTTTAGGCGCTAAATAAACGGATGTATATTTGTTACATGACATCAATTTTAACGTGTTATTAAATTACAGATTTACGAACATACGAGGGCTATCTTCTAAGTTTTTACAAAAACTAAGAAAGAATTTTTTTTTTGAATAAACTGTTTTATTGCTTTTCAAAATATTCGCTTTTAGGATTTACGAGCCCTGTCCACTATCAGTTGGCCCAGCTACGAAATTTTTACTTATTGGTGTTCAATTAACAGAATGCGAATAGCTTATGAAATCTAGGTAAAATTTTATATTCAATTAAACATTTTAGAGATTTAAGATTAATATTTACAACTATTAAAGTAAATTAATAAGAAAAAAATTATATTTCCATTGAAAAGCCATTAACTTGGAAACCTATTTCAGAAGTTACCACTGGGTAACGTCACCTTTCATTTTTATAACGGCATTATTTCTTCTAGGCATAGTATCTACAAGGTCTTGGCATTATCGAGGAGTAAAATTATCCCATATTTCTTGAAGCTTTAGTCTGTAATTGTTCTACCCGGTGTTATACGCAATCGTTTTTTCATTTCGTGCCAAAGTGTCTCGATGGGGGATAGGTCTGGGCTACTTGAAACCCACTCTAAAAGTGGAATAGAATGATCACGGAACCATTTCAAAGATATTTTTGACTTATGGCAATCGGCTCTATCATGTTGAAAAAGAAAATCCTCCCCAGAGATTAATGCATGTTCCATAGTTGGCAACAGAGACTCCTCTAAAATACTTAAATAATTGGCTGTGTTAACAATGCCATCAATAAAGTGAAGTTTTCCTACACCTCTTGCAGACATTGAACCCCACACCATGACAAATGCTGGAAATTTCACCTTCCTTTTCAAGCAATCGGGATGATATGCTTCATGTTTCTGACGAACAGCTCTGCTCCAGTTGTCCCCTACACAGACTTCAAACCTAGACTCATCGCTCCATTGCACGCTGTACCACTTTTCACAATTCCATATTTTATGTTCTCTTGCCCATTTCAACCTGATTTTCTTTTGCTAAGACGTCAACAATGGTTTTTCCTCGGCCTAAGAAAGTTTTATAAATTTCTGAAAATATAAATTTAAGAGTCCTATTAAAAAAATATTACCTTATAGGTTCCAAATCCTAATTTTTTAGCTTCCTTATGACATGTAGACCTTGAAACACGTCTTCCAACAACATCGCTCCACAGTACACTAAATTGACTGTAGTTAGCACGTCTGTTATCCTTAATAATTCTTTTCAATGCACGTTTGTCATTGTCCGTCAGTCAACTGAACCACTTGTTTTGTACAATTTTACAATATTTCTAATACTGTATCTTGACAAACCTAATAATTTTCCGATTTCGGAATTGGTTTTTCCTGTGTTTGCTAAGTTCACAATGATTAACCGATTTTTTTCATCAATAGCTTTGCCTCTGCCCATGTTTTAAAATTATTTAGACTTACCACTTTTAATACATAACAGTCAATAAACAAACTTTGTTTTCCAACGCCTACTACGCATAGCTACCGCAAAAACCCAGTTATTTTAGATACAGTACAAGAATACATGAACTCAAAAAATACGTTTGTTTTACGAATATTATTTTTATAATCACAAATTAAATATAACGGAATAAATTTTGACTCCTTTGCTTCTAATATGATTATATTGTCAAAAAATGTACAAAACAGCATTTACTTTTACCTATTATTTAATAATTTCTAAAGAAACTGAAAATTTCATAGCTGGGCCAACTGAAAGTAAACAGGGCTCGTATACACTTTTGCATACGTTGCCAACGGAGTGGCCGAGCGCATTAAATCGTGCAGTTTTACTGGTGAAAACACTCTGGATTGTGATGTTGGTGGTTCGGTTCTCCGTTGGTGATATTATTCGAGCGAGAATAATATGTTTACATCACTCTCATTTCACAATCATTCACCCGTCATCCAGGTGTAGGAGCTCGCCCCATGGCATCGGCGATTAGCCTCGTTGCAGAAATAGGCCAATGTAAAATAAATAAATTAAAAAAAAAAAGATTTTTACACTTTTGCATGCATTCAAACCAATTCTCGAAACATTTTTTCCACTCTGAAGTTGGTATCTCAAAAATATGGTTTTCGAAGGCTTCAACAACTTCCTGATGAAAATCACTGTTCACGCATTTTTAGTTTGATATTAGGGAACAAAAAAAAGTCGTTAGGGGATAAATCAGGTGAATATGTGACATTAATTCGATGTTTTTCTCCTTCAAATAATTGTTTGACGGAGCTTGCATTGTCACAATGAAGAATGATGCGACATTTTTGGTTGTTTTTCCTGATTTTGTAGATGACTTTAGGTAAGCAAATTGTTGTATACCATTCAGCATAAACTGTTCACCGATCCTCTAAAGCAGTGATTCTCAACCACTGTGCCGCGGCACTTTTGTGTGCCGCGAAATTCCTGAAGTGTGCCGCCAAATACAATAAAAAAAATCACAGCAATTTATTAGTTAGTGTGCCGCCAAATTTTGAAATTTTTAAAAGTGTACCGCGACAAGAAAAAGGTTGAGAATCACTGCTCTAAAGGAATGATTGAGACATGTCCAGCACAACCGAAGAAACAAGCGATCATTCTTGGAATTGCTTCGTAAATGAACAACTTTTGTGGGTTTCGGTTGTGTTCAACAGTGGATTGTTGCTTAGTTTCCGGTTTATATAATTAAATCCAATTTCGTCACCTGTAATGATGTATACGGATTTTGCAGTGCCTAGGTTGATTTTTTTTAGCATTCCCTTACACCAATCAACAGGAGCCTTTTTTTGAACTTCGGTCAAATTATGCGGAATCCATCGGGAACAGATTTTTTTCACAGCTAAATGTTCACGCAAAATCGAATGTATTGCAGTCTGCGATATGCCAAAGGATGCCTCTATTTCACGGTAAGTCACATGCCGATCTTCTTCAATCATTTTGCGTACAGCATCGATGTATTTTTGAATCACAACCGATTTTGGACCTTCACTGACGGACGCACAACCACGACGAAATTCTGCAAACCAATTGTAAACAGTCTTTTCTGATGGTGCTTCATTACCATAAGTTGAACGAAGCGAATATATGCATTATTGTTGACTTAGGCCTTTACTAAAATCGTAAAAAATCATCCAACGAAAACATTCACGAGTAATATAAATTTTTTTACAAACGTTCACTCAACAAACTACTGGGTCAATTTATAAGCTGCCACTGATTTCACAATAGGAAATGTAAAACTTTACGAATATAGTAAAGACTCATTTCAATATTGCCATCTAGTGGTCGTGTGTAAAAACATAAAGGTAACCCTCGTACTAACATAAAAACAACATTATTATTGACAGTGAAAATACTTAATAAAAAAACAAGTTTCTCGCTAAAAGTTGCCAAAAAAAATAAGTATTCCACTCGAACCAAAGACATTAACAAGTTTATCTAAAGTTTCGTAAACTCCTTACTCGTTGGGAATGCTAGTCGAGTTTCCGGTCATTCGTCGGCCACATACCCTCTATTGCTTCACATAGTTTTTTCTTTTGTATTTTTTTTTTATTCGTTTCACGTTCTTGGAATTCGCACGGTCTTTCAATTCATTATAGTGATCCATTTATTTTTTGTCTTCTTAATCTAAGGTTTTCTCTTTTGTTCATTTCTTGATCGCTTAATTTTTATCATTCTATAATTTTTTGTTTTCTTTGCTTGCGGTATTTAATTAAATCATGAATCAGGTAAAAGAAAAAAATTATAAAAACGAAAGAGAAACGTTTTTGTGGTAATATTAACTATTTAAAGTCCGAATAGCCAACGGAGATGGCCGAGCTCGTTAAATCACGTAGTTCTGACTGGTTAAAACAGTCTCAATTAGGGAAAAAACATCGATGTATCGAAAACATCGATGTTTTTACCGTCGATTTTCAGATGGCGATAGTATCGATAAAACATCGATGTCTACTACCGATGTCGATGTTTAAACTTTGAAATTCAGAAACTAACGCTAGAGGCGCTGGAATCTTAAAAAAATTATTTTTATTAAAATTAGTACACAAAATATAAGTGCCATCTATTTTGATATAACAATACTAATAGTGAATAAGAAGAATAAGAACTAAAACAATACTAATAGTGTTAGTTCTTATTCTTCTTAGCAGTTAGCAGAATAAGAAAAAAATAAGAAGAAACTGTGAATAGAATTTTTGAATTTTTCATATTTCAGTTAGTCTATAAAAACATTTAGGGCTTTAATAGTCTAATGCGTTTTGAGATTACGACAGTTTTTTAATGACATAATTTACATTATTTGTGAAAATCAACTCAAAAACGGTAAAAGGTATCGATCTACGGTTAGAATTTTTAGAGTCCTCGTAGTTTATTTAGTCTAGAAAAAATTCATTTTTTTTGCCTTATTCATTTTACGTATTTTTAAATTATGACAAATTTCAATATGGTTTTATAGAAATTTTCATCTTTATGTGGACCTATCTCAAAAACGAAATACGATAAAGACGTGCGGTTGAAATATTTGAAATCTTGAGGTCCAAATGACTTTTAACCAAATTATGATACAAAACATTTGTTTTGATTTTTTTTTTATTTATTTTTTTTTTTTTTAAATTGTTATATCCTAACAAAAAAATCAGCTATAGCCACCACAGGACCGACCGCCATCACAAAGTACTTGTATAAAATACATTCTAGCAGCAGAGTAGAAATAACCGAATATTGTCTAACAGAGATATTATTTATCATTACTATGGAAACATAAGTACGAAAAAATTGCAAACAAATTTTCAAAAATTTTGCGTTTTATCAAAAAATATCTCAAATAAAAGTTATTAGTTATTGTTTTGTTAAATAAATGTGTTCTAAATATTTTTCTGTTGCTAAATATTCGCAAAAATCTTAAAATCGACACGAGCAAACTCCCATTTTTAGTCAACCGATTTTTACCAAAAGTTGATCAACTTGTGCCATTGATGTCAAAAGCTTAAATATGAAGTTTTATAAAAAATCCTTTGAGCCGAATTTGCTCTACAGACAGACACACAGACAGACAGACAGACAGACGGACAGACAGACATACAGACAGACATTATGCTAAAAATAGTTAAAACGTTATGTAGGGATCTCAATTCGTGAAGAACCATCGAAATCTCGAAATGTCAAAATCGGTATGATCACAATACCTCCCTTATATAAGTTGGCGGTCGGTAAAAATGCTTAGGGATGGAAATCTGTGGTTTAAATTTTGAAAATTCTTCTACATTGTGTAGTCTAAAAAAATTGGGCTTTTAGACGTCTAGTTTAAGAAAGAAAAAAAATGTCTCCGATTTTATTGAAAATTGGTACAAATATGTATTTTTAGATCATAGTATGTATTTTTAGGTCATAGGTCAACAAAATTTGGTCCGTTTTGAAGTTTAGGCAAAAGTTTTGGAATTATGGGCAAAAAACTGAATCGGCTCTAACTCAAAAACCAGGAATGTATGAATTTTTTAAATATTTTTTTTATAGTCCTTGCCCCAAAATTAGCTAAAAGCTATTTTTACTTGCCCGACCTTAATATATAAGGGGCAAGTATTGTAATCGCGAAAATTTTCGATGTCGAGATTTTGACTGATGACCACGTATCATGGTCCAGGGACTCCAAAAAACCGATTTTCGAAGTGCCGTCCGTATGTGTGTGTGTGTGTGTCTGTGTGTATACACGATAACTCAAGAACGGTTCAACTTAGAAAATTCGTTCTGGTACTAAAAAATTCTCCTATTAAATGGGAAGAACCCTATTGTTTTTTATGAAGGTCGGCTGGCTAGAAATGGGAGTTTACTCGTGTCGATTTTAAGATTTTTGCGAATATTTAGCAACAGAAAAATATTTCGAAAAAATTTATTGAACAAAAGTTACTATAAATGCAATTACTAATAACTTATATATGAGAAGTTTTTTGACAAAACGAAAAATTTTGAAACTTTTTTGTAAAATTATTTAAAATTATTTAAAAGTCTCAATTTTTTCATACTTTTATGTAACGTTTCCATGGTCATGGTAATTAATTCGTAACTAGTAAACCAAGCAAGCCTTAGACAAAAATTTGTATAGAACATAGAACATAGAAATTTGCATATATAGAACAAGCTGTTCACTTTTATAAGAACAAACTAAGAGGGAATTTTGTTTTCAATAGTTTGCACCTTTGAAGCTGTATGTCATGTTGGTATTAAAAAATGTCACTTTTTTAAAATGTCGATCCATTTGACATATGTCATATTGAAAAATGATATCTTAATTATAATGATCATAACCATATCAACCTAAAGTCAGTTTTACAGCGTAAGGAATATTTTTAGTTGACATTTAAAGTCAGTAACACACCATAAAAGTAACTAAAATAACCAGATCTAGTGTGTTCTTACAAAAGTGAACAGCTTTTAATTTGATGTATAATCTGTCTCAATTTGTAATACGAAACTAAATCTGGTTACTTTGGTGACTGTTCTGGTGTAAATAGACTTTTTTGAAACCATGTAACCTTGTAAATCTGGCTTTCACATTTTTAGTGAACTTGCATTATACTGAGGTTATATTCACTCAAAAACTACATGTCAGATACCAAATTGACCTGTCAAATTTGTGATTGACATGTCAAATATTTTGAATAGTATACAAGTATTTATTTCATCTTAATTCGCTTATTCATATTTTCTGTTCTGGTTGCATAAAATATATTTCAAATGCTTGTCAATTTGTGTTTTATACAATTTGTGTTAGTAAGTTGACATATACGTAATTTAATGTCAATTATGAATTGTCAAATATTTTGAAAGGTGTTACCACCCTAAGGTGATATTTTAAATATACAACATAAAAAATGAAGTTTTCCTGTTGGTTTCGTATTACAAAATGAGACAGATAATATTTTTGAAGATTTATTTAAATATTTAAAAAATATATATATATATATTTTTTTATGGGAGGGCATGTCTAGCGGAGGTTTCCCTTCACCACTGGTTTGGTTAAAATCGGAGTCAAATTTTTTTTTATCAATATTCTAATTTTTAGGAGATTTTTTTTTAAATGATGTTGGAAAATTGGTATACTTATACATTTTTAGCCTTAGATCACAAATATATGGTCATTTTTGAGTTACAGTTTGAAATTTTGAAATTTTGAAATTTGCGGCATAAAAAACTTAAAAAAAGTAAAAAGAAGAGGAAACATTTTTTTTCTTCAACGCAATATTTAATAAGAATATTATTTAGGGGGCAAGGGGAAGGTTACTTATAAGTGGAAAAAAGTTGTACGGATTGCGGGCATACATAAATAATGCCACTAGATCTAGCTGACCAGTTTCGAAATAGTTTATTTATTCATCAGAGCTACAAAAAATATAAAATATGAAGTACAAGAGATAGTAAATAGTTTTAAAACATACCTGATAGTCATTGTAAGATAAACATGAAAAAATGAATGGAAAATCATAATGTAAAAACAATAAGTCAGTAATTAAAATATAAATAAATATGTAAGAAATAAATAATCGTACATATATAATTTGCTAGTGTGTGTATGAAAACTGCGTAACATTGTGACGTCAATTTTTCCTAAGGTTCTCGTGATTGGCTAATTGAGGACACCCTGTCTCTTGATTGACAGGTATTTGGCAGATTTATTCTCTAGGAATCTACGAAAATAATTACATATAGAAATGTCTAGGGTTTCGTAGACATAAAAAAGAATCTCTAGACACTCTTTTATCCTATGATCGATATGAAAAATATTTTGCAGATTTATTTTCTAAAAATCTGCGGATAAAATAACATATAGAAATTTTTAGGGTTTCGTGGGCATAAACAAGAAACTCTAGACACTCCTATATCCTTTGATCGATATGAAAAATATGTTGCAGATTTATGCTCTAAGAATCTGCGGATAAAACAACGTATATAAATGTCTAGAATTTCGTAGGCATAAACAAGAAATTCTAGACACTTCTATATCCTTTGATAGACATGAAAAATATTTTGCAGATTTATTATTACAAATCTGCGAATAAAATAACCTATAGAAATGTTTAGGGTTTCGTAGGCATAAACAAAAAACCCTAGGATACTCCTAAATCTTTGACCGAAATGAACAGTATTTTGCAGATTTATATAGAAGTATCTACGAATATGATTACATACAGAAATGTCTAGGGTTTCATAGGCATCAATTAACGTACCAAATTATTTTTAGTTTTATCAATATAAATGAAATGTACTGAAAAAAATAATCGTTTTCCCATCTTAAAAAGTTTATGAATAAATAATCTAACTATATAATTAGCAAGTGTCTGTATATACTGTGGGTAACATTATGACGTCAATTTTTCCTAAGGTTCTCGTGATTGGCTGACAGGTGACATCCTCTCCCGTGTTTGGCTAACTGGTGATATCCCGTCCCCTGAATCGCTGACCGGCGACGAAATTAAGATTCGTTAAAAAATGAATACACATACAAACAACTGAATTTTTGTATGTGTATTTTTTTATATTATAAATCCATCATTGTTGACGGGTAATGACCTAGTAAATAAATAGTTAAAATAAATAAAATAGTTTTCCATTTTTTTTACGTTACATACAAATTAAAAATATAAGTGTCGCCGAAAGTGAAATGGATACTACAGTGTTAGAAAAGGTGTTAATGTTGGCGGAACCTGCAGAGACAAGATAAGGGTAGAATATCAGGGGTAGATGACCGCGGAGTTTGTTAGGAACTTACTTATAAGGCTGTAATAATTTACTTAACAGCAAAAATGAATATGAGAAAAGAAACTAATCTTCTCGGTTTAATGTAGTTTTTAATAAGATATATTTTGGGGAGCTATGAGAGTGAGCCCTCCTGTAATTTTTACCTTGAATCTTGAACCTTTGTTACGTGAAATAAGGTCACTACCAACATTCGACACCAATGGTTAATATATAATAAATTTAATTTATAGAAAACTAAATTATAAATTCGTATTCAAATTTATTCTAAAATATTTTTATAAATATTTATAAGAGCTTGAATACATATCTTTTATTCTTAGCCTTTGGGAATTTTGTAAAATGTCCTCTCATTTGACCCTTTTACCTTCAACAACCTTCGGTTTAACTTCAAAAAAGTAATTTAGAAATATTCTCGTTACGGTATATTCTGTCATAGACTACACGTTTCTATATTGAATATTCATATTTATATTTTAAAGACAGGTAACGTATCTTTAAAAATTGATGTGAAGTGTGAATATTCACACATTTCAGGGTTTCGCAGGTATATAATAAGTGAAGGCGGTATGCTGAGTGTGTAGGACAAATTTTACTTTGTAGTAATCACGGCAAAATGAACGATATTTTTAAAATAATTTATCGTCTGTTAATCATATAATAAGACTGGTTATTAAATTTACGCTCATAAAAATTAAATACAACATTTGTCAAAATATAACTAGAATTTTGACAAAATAATTTCAATATAATAAAAATGCAAAAAAAAAAACAGAAAAAATAATATTCACTCCGTACTCGAACTCGAAACCCTTCGTTTTCCTGCCAGTTTAAGAGTGCCCTAACGCATGTAGCCATCGCACGCCATGCATGTGAGTGTCTTGCATTGGTATAACTTTTGTACTTTGTGAACCAAAAACCACAAAAAATGCGGTATTTTCCAAAAACATAATCTGATCAAAAATTCCTGTTGTACTATTTCGGTTCACACCAATATACATTACTTAGAATTTTTTTAGATTTTTAGTTTAAACCATCTGGGCTACAGGGTGTGGGACAAAATTTTTTTTTCACATTTTTGGCAAAAATCGCATCAAAATAATTTATTTTGCAAAAATAAAAATTTGATCGTTAATCCACGTACTAAGAGCTTTCATTTCATACCCTACTCAGAATTTAAAAAAAATATTTTTGTTTTCGATGAGCACATATTTGTTTATATTTTTAGGGGGGTATGTTTTTTAGATGTTTTAGTATTTTTCCTATGTGCGGGTCAAAGAGTTGTATAAGCATGCCAAATTTCAACTCTCTAGGTTTAGCCGTTTGGCTACAATTTTTACCGAACAGACAGACAGACAGACAGACAGACGACAAAATGACGGTATAAGGGTTTTTTGGTCATACCTACAAAACCCTAAAAATGAATTTCTGTTTGTTTGTAGGTTTGTCTGTTCTTTATACAAAGCCAAATGGATAGACTAATTTTCACTAAATTTAGTACAAGGTTAAAGGAGAAAATTTTGCTAGGCCAAGTTTCTGCTTGCGATTCTCTATTGAAGCACAACGAAATAGATCAATTTTTAAAGTGAATGGTTAGAGGAGTGAAAAAATAGATTGTTTATAATACGAGGGTTGCCGTATTTCAGGATTTGAGATCAAAAACTATAATTTATCAACAGAAGTAGTTTTATTGTTTTTCAAAATATTCTCCATGAAGATTAATATACTTTTGCATGCGTTTAAACCAATTTTCGAAGCACTTTTTTCACTCCGATAATAATAATAATAATAATAATAATATTTATTTCATGCTAGACATCTTACGATGTTTACATTTGTCAGTACATATATGATAAATTCAATGAACAAAAGTAGAAAGTATTTGAAAACATTGAAAAATGAAATACAATATTAAATAATATAGAAAAGAGAGGGAAAAAAATATATATAAAATTAATAATGGTAGAGCAAAAAAACAACAGCTTACATGTTAGATGTAGGAACTGAAATTAATTTTGAAAAAATCGTCCGAATTGTAGAGACAATTCTCAATAAGAATTTTTTTTATTTTGAACTTAAACAATCTAATTGACAATTTTTTTAAAGAAACTGGTAAGTAGTTAAAGAAAGTGGCTGCCAAAAAAATACCATTCCTAGATTTAGACAATCTAAGTCTTGGTAGTCTGATGTTGCCAGCAGAACGAATATTGTAGACATGTCTAGAGGATACGGTTACATATCTGTTCGGGTTTTCTTTAACGTATACCAGACAAGTATAAACAAAAAGACTATAAAAAGACAAAATGCTACATTTCCTAAAGAGCTCTCGGCAGTGGTGCCTGTTAGGAACATTATTCAGGATTCTTACAGCACGTTTTTGGAGTAAGAAAATTCTGTTGACAGACGAGCTTAAACCCCAGTGAATTATGCCATAAGTTAAACGCGACTGAAAAGCAGCAAAATAGAACATACGCAGCATATCAAAAGACACAGACGTTTTCAGCCTGATGAACGCATAGATAACCCTTTTAAGAACTTTTGCCAAATAGTCAATGTGATCATGCCAGCTAAGTTGACTATCGATATAAATCCCAAGAAATTTGATTGGCCCACCGAACTGAATATCAATATCAATATTGCGGTTAAGTGAAAAAATCATTTGTTGGGTTTTATTATTATTAAGGGAAAGTCGGTTTGAAGTGAACCAATCTTTAACTTTCACCATTTCCTGTTCTGTATTTCTGACCACATCGTTAACAGACGTATGATTTGTCAGGACAGTAGTGTCATCGGCGTAAAGTATAACTTTGACACTTTCAGGAAGTAAATTTGGGAGGTCATTGATGTAAACGATGAAAAAAAACGGACCCAAAATTCCGCCCTGACAAACTCCGAAATTGACCTTCCTATATGAAGAATCTACGTCGTTCATCGAGACGAACTGGTATCTATTAGAAAAATAAGATCTAATGAGATCATTTGCAATGCCGCGGATGCCATACTTTTCAAGTTTGTCCAAAAGCATACTGTGAGGAACGCAATCGAATGCTTTTGAAAGATCACATAAAGTGGCTTGAGGAATTATATGACCTTCAAAACAATCGGTTACGTAGTTGACGAGCTCAGTGATGGCAGAGATAGTGCTTAACTTAGGTCGGAAACCAAATTGGTTTTTATTAAGAAGGTTGTTCACTGAAAAAAAATTTAAAAGCCTAGTTTTAAGGATGATCTCAAATACTTTGGCAATTACAGGTACGATGGCAATCGGTCTATAATTAGAAGCATCATTAACATCACCATTCTTGAAAATAGGAATTATTTTAGAAATTTTTAATTTATCGGGAAAAACACCGGTTTCAAAACTATTATTAAATATTGATGTTAATATATGGTTATGATCATGTGATAATAAATCAATATTAAAATCACCACATATAAAGATTTTAAAATTTTTTCGACACAGAACATCAAAAATGTCGTGCAAAATTTTAATAAATATATCAAACATGCCTGTGGGGGATCTGTACATTGTTACAATAATTAAGTTATCACAATCTAACTTAACTGCGGCTATTTCACAGTGGTACTCCACTGACATGTTAGAAATTTGTTTGTAGATGTGAGCCTTGATATTATTGTTAATATAAATACTAACTCCACCATTGCCCATCTTTTCTCTACAAAAATAATCGGCTAGATAAAAATGATCGAAATTGTAGAGCTCAATTTCATCAACCCGTAACCAATGCTCACAAATACAAAGAAAATCAATATTGTACTGTGTTGATATAAAAAAGTCTACTATTTGTAATTTATTACGCAAACATTGAGCATTCAATAAATACATCCCCAGAACATCCTTAAAATTTACTGAATTCACGTTATTTTCGTATTCTTCGTGCGCCAGTGAAAAAAACGATTTACGTAGACACCTGCTGGCCAAATGTTTGGATCCATCCATTTATCGAGCTGCTCAAAGTCAATCCCAATTTTAAATGATGCATAATCGCCTCTTGAATTAAGTTTTTCACAAACTGGATTAATTTGTCCAGGGCTTTTCTCCCGGATGTAATTGGATATAGTATCCTCTTCAATGCCCTTGGCAATATTCCACACATGAAGCCATGCTTTCCGTGGTGCTGATTTGAACGTGTTGTTATCAGAGACCGGGCCTAAGCCAACAATTTTTTTAGGTCTATTAGAATTTTCTGTTTCTTTTTTTGGCAACCCCTTGGTAACTGTTGTCCAACCGGGCTCGGTTGTTAAAGCAGTTGCATAACTCATCTTCGGTTTTAGCGCATGTTTAACGACTTCAGGTGACGATAGAACCGCTTGTACAGGCTCGCTAACTTTGGGACTTTCGGTTTTTTTACAAATGTTTACCGATTTTAAGTTAGTAACACTCACATTATCAGTTGTGTCGGTCACAAGAATAGAATTTTTTGTTAACGCTAAAGTTTCGCTATTTTTGAGTGATTTGTTATTACGGGCACTGTTGTGATTCACTTTTGTTGATTGGTGAACCATTGTGAAATTTTGAAGGGATTCCTTCATATGTTTCATCTCACCTGCCATATTTTCAACTACTGAGGTAAGCTGCTCCAATTTATTAAAAATATTTTTGAGATTAAGCCCACAAATTTGAAAAGGGCCACTTTGACCCACTTCATTTCCATAAAAAGTGTCAGCGCACTCGTCGCACATCCATTTAATGTTTTTTGGATAATTGGACACCGAATTAAATTCACGCTTATTTAATTTAGCGCAAGTAATATGGAATATATGTCCACATATCCCTGAGCACTTTACACTATTATTATCACTAGATAAACATGATATTTTGCAAATATTACACACAGCTTTCAAATCATCGACTTGATTCGTTGCCATCTTGCTCTAAAACCCGATTGTGGCTTCTTCCACTGCGATTGTCAAATTATGTGAAATCCAACGCGAAAAAATCTTTCAGCCAAATTTTCATGCAATAGTGAATGTATGTTGGTCCCATTAATGCAAAACGATACATCAATCTCACGATAAGTCACATGACGATCTTGAAGTATCAGTTCACGCACAGCATCAATGTTTTCCGGAACAACAACCGATTTTGGATGACCTTCACAAAATTCGTCCTTAAGCGAACTACGGCCACGATTGAATTCAGCAAACCATCGATAAACAGAAGTCCTTGATGGTGCTTCATCGCCAAAGTCGAATTAAGTTCATCGATACACTATTGTTGGGTTAATCCATGTCGGAAGTTGTAAAAAATAATCGCTCGAAAATGTTCACGATTTAATTTTATTTTTAGTCGAGATGGATTCTTTTTAAGTTACTGTAACCATCACAAATAGCGCTCGTACTTCAAAATGTTCTGAGTACGTATACCGTCAAAAAATTCAAAATTTACGATAGAAGCGTCAGTTGCCAGATAGCAGCACTCGTAGGGATGGGAATTTATTTTTGAATATCGATATATGCGCGATTCGATACATCGTAAGTGTGGTATCGATATTCGATATATATCGAAGTAAAAATATCGATATTTTCGATATATCGAAATAACCAACACGTAACATGTAAGATACATAAATTACATATTTTTTGGTTGGCTTGGCGGGAAAAGAAGTCGCCAAATGACAGACAATCACTTTACAGTTGGTACTCACCCAGCTACCAACCAAATTTCTAATATTATCCTTGTTAACAGCTCTCTTAATTAAATATTTATATATGCTGTTCACTTTTGTAAGGACAAACCAGATTTTTTGGTTACTTTTATAGTGTATTACGGTCTTTAAATATCAATTAAAAATATTCCTACACTGTAAAACCGACTTTAGATTTATTGGTTATGATCATTATTAAGAAAGTGACATTTTTTATAATTTTTTAATACCAACATGTCAATTTCAAAGGTGCAAATTATTGAAATCAAAATTTCGTCTTACAGGCTATTCCAAACGATTAGGCGGAACTAAATCGAAATGTCGTTATTTTAGGCTGTCACGAAAAGGGACCTTGCTTGGGTTATTGCATGTTTCAGGTTTGGTATGTGAAAAATTAAAATTCCAACAGTGAAACCATAGAAACGAATGACATATGTCAAATATTTTAATACATTTTTCCATATTTTGAAGACAAAAAAAAAAAAAATGGGAAATTTTTATTAAGAATAACAAAAAACTAAAATGTAATGAAAAGGACATTTTATAATGACAATCAATTTAATCTAGAATTTGCAATGTGAGCATGATTTTCAAAGCCTAAACAAAATGACCAAAAGTCTGAATTAATTGATGAAAATTACTAGATTTCAAAAATTAGTTCCGCCTAAACGTTTGGAATAGCCTATAGTTTGTTTCTACAAAAGTGAACAGCATATATTTAAATGTAAAAAATATACAAGAATACCGATATTTTGTGCGAATATCGATATTTTGCGCGATATATCGCATTTCAAATATCGATATAAAAATATCGATATATTTTTCTAAAGTATGGATATTTTCGATATATCGATATATCGTTCCCATCCCTAAGCACTCGTAAATGTTAAGCGTAGGAAATTATGGTCCAAGAGCGGAGATGCCCCTACAACCAGCGCAAAAGCCAGTTTACACCCAAAAAAGTTATCCTATGCATTTGATGGGATTGGACGGGAATCGTTTATTATCTGAAAACCAGACCATTAATTTGGAGAAATACTGTTCACAACTAAGTGAATTAAAGCGAGCAATCAACCAGAAGCGGTCTAAATTAGGCAACCGAAAGGGCATTGCATTCCATCAGGACAATGCTAGACCGCACTTGTTTTTGCCACCCGACAGAAACTTTTACAGATTGACTGGGATGTTTTGGTTCATCCACCATACTCTCTCGACCTTGCAACCTCCAACTACAATTTATTTAGATCGCTTCAAAATAGCTTAGATGGTAAAAACTTCTTTGGAAGACTTGAAAAATCACCTGAATCAGTTCCTTAGCCAGAAACCTCCAAACTTCTACGCGCGCGGACTGATGCAGCTACTGGAGAGATGGAGAAAGGTAATTGACGGGACAGCACATACAAGGGTTACTTTTCATGTTTTTACAAACGACCACTAGATGGCGATATTGAAATGTGTCATTAATATATTCGTAAAATTTGACATTTGTTATTGTGAAATCAGTGGCAGCTCATAAATTGACCAAGTAGTTTGTTGACAGTGAGCGTTAAAAAAACAAGTTGGTGAAAAAATGGATACTACTTGTGAAGGTTTTCGTTGGATGATTTTTTACGATTTTTGTAAAGGCCTAACTCAACAACCGTGGATAGATTTGTTCCGTTCAACTTTTGGTAATGTAGCACCATCAGAAAAGACTGTTTACAATTGGTTTGCAGAATTTCGTCATGGGCATGCGTCCGTCAGTGATGAATTTCGCGAAGGTCGACCAAAATCTATTGTGATTCACAAAAACATCAATGCTGTGCGCAAAATGATTGAAGAAGATCGGCATGAGACTTATCGTGAGATAGAGACATCCTTTGGTATATCGCAGACTGAAGTACATTCGATTTTCCATTAATATTTAGCTGTAAAAAAGATCTGTTCCCGACAGATTCCGCATAATTTGACCGAAACTCAAAAAAAAGGCTCGTGTTGATTGGTGTAAGGGAATTCTAAAAAAAATCAACCTAGGCACTGCAAAATCCGTATACAACATCGTTACAGTTGACGAAACTTGGATTTATTCATATGAACCGGAAACTAAGCAACAATCTACTGTTTGGGTCTTCCAAGATGAAACGAAACCCACTAAAGTTGTTCGTTCACGAAGTACCTCCAAGAAAATGATTGCTTATTTCTTCGGTTGTACTGGACATGTCGCAACCATTTCTTTAGAGGATCGGACAACAGTTAATACTGAATGGTATACAACAATTTGTTTGCCAAAAGTCATGCCAATATCAGGAAAAAGAAAACAAAAACGTCGCATCTCTCTTCATCAAGACAAAGCAAGCTCCCACGTCAAACAATTGATTATTTGAATGAGAAAAACATCGAATTAAAGTCTCATTGTCCGTATTCACCTGACCCTAACGACTTTTTTTTTGTTCTCCAATGTCCAATAAAAAATGTGTGGACACCGATTTTCATCACCTCAAGAAGCTGTTGATGCCTTCGAAAACCATATTTTTGAGACACCAACTTCAGAGTGGATTTTTTTTTTTCGAGTATTGGTTTGAACGCTTGCAAAAGTGTATAAATCTTAAGGCGAATATTTTGAAAAGTAATAAAACAGTTTGTTCAAAAAAAAAATCTTTCTTAGTTTTTGTAAATACTTAAAGATATCTCTCGTATTATATTGATTAAATGTAACTTTTAATAAATAAAATGTTTCTTCAATTTTTGTCAATAAAACGGGACGAACTTTTATATCAATCCAAATACATAATTTTTTAAAATTAATTTTTAACGTAAGTGTATTATTTATTTTGTTTATTTCAGATGGGCTGCGTTAGACGCAAATAGCCTTTGTTGCTGTGCGCTAAAAATTTTAACTGACTAACTTATTTTGTTAATTTGAATACCTATGGTTGGAAATACTAAGACCTTAGATTCAGGGCTTCGAACCGAAACTGAACCGAAAACCGTAAACCGAAAAAAAAACGTTATTTTTGTCGGAACGAAAACCGGAGCTGAATCGAAAAAAAATATCGGTTTATTTCGGTTCAGATAATGTTTATAGGAGTGAAACTGTTAAAATATAAATAATTGGTATAATTATGAATCTATTTTGACAGTGACTAAGTAGTCATAGTTACTGATAATAATGAAATAAATAATAATAAAATTGTAGAACATATATTTTGAAGTGTAATTATGTTCTTTAATAATAATAAAGTATATTAAAATAATATAATATAAAATATCATCACATTACAAAGTACCTTCTTCTAACAGGTTATGGGCCCAGAGAAGGGACAAAAGTAAAAAAAAAACTAGAAATTAATTAATTAAAAATGTCAAATACTCGAGAAGAATTCACACAAATTGAAAAATTATTAGACAATAAAAATTATCAAATTTGGAAATTTCAAGTAACTATATTTTTAAAAGCGCAAGGTTTATATGATGTAGTGAATGGTACAGAAAAATATGAAGAAAAATCCCAAATTGAATTTATGAAAAAGGATGCAAAAGCACAAAAACTTATAATAACAACAATTGATAAAAGACCTCTTATGCATATATTAAGTTGCACTTCAGCCAAAGACATGTTTAAAAAATTGTGCACTATATATGAGAGAGATACTGAAGACAGTAAATGTAATTTATTACAAGAATTTTTTAATTTCAATTATGAAAAAGGGAGTGATATCGCCTTGCATATAAGTAAACTGGAAAATTTAGTATACAGATTGAAAGCAGTGAATAATGAAATTAGTGACGATATGCTAATTTCCAAAATTTTATCAACTCTTCCAGATAAATATAAATATTTTATTAGTGCCTGGGAATCCACAGAAAAAGGTTTAAAAACTTTGACTAATCTAACAGCTAGATTAATAAATGAAGAGAGCAGACTTGAGAATAGAGTTGATGAAAATATAATAGCATTTAAATCGGTAGAAAGAAAATGTTTTAAATGTAAATCTTTTGGCCACATCTCAAGATTTTGCACAAAAACAGAAGCCAACAATGTAAAAAGATGTTTCAAATGTAATAGTTTAGATCATTTAGGGAATGAATGTCCCAAAGAAAATAAAAACCGATGTAAGATATGTAAGAAAACAAATCATGACGAAAAAAATTGTTTCTTTCGTAAAAAGGAAGATAACGAAAAAATTTCTTTATATACAGAAAATTATAATGGTCCAGTATCATATTATACAACACCTAATTATGAGACTAGAGCAGTTGATTTCATAGTAGATTCTGGTTCTTCAGCACACATGTCGAATAACAAAAAGCTGATTGAAAATATGAAAAATGAAAACATAGAAATTTCAATTGCAAAGAAAGAAGAAACTATGATAGCAACTGGTGTTGGTAAAATTGAAGACAAAAATTGTATTTTAAACAATGTTTTGTATGTTCCAAATTTAAGTAAAAATGTATTAAGCGTTAATGCAATAACTGAAAATGATGGCGAAGTGAAATTTATTAAAAGAAATGTAACAGTAAAACAAGAACGTAGTAACGAAAAAGAAGTAGGTAAAAATATAGAAAAAGTAAAAATAAAACAAGAAAGTAATAACGAAAAAGAAGAAGGTAAAAATATAGAAAAAGTAAAAGTAAAACAAGAAAGTAATAATGAAAAAGAAGAAGGTAAAAATATAGAAAAAGTAAAAGTAAAACAAGAAAGTAATAATGAAAAAGATGAAGGTAAAAATATAGAAAAAGTAAAAGTAAAACAAGAAAGTAATAATGAAAAAGAAAAAGGTAAACATATAGAAAAAGTAAAACAAGAAAGTAATAACGAAAAAGATGAAGGTAAAAATATAGAAACTCGTAATAATGATGAAACTGTTGAAAATAAAACCAATGAAGAAAGTGAAAACAGAAAAGATTTTGAAAGAGAATACAATGAAGAAAGAGAAAATATAGAAGATATAGAAGAGTCAGAAATGGAAGAGACTGTTAACAAACAAGCAGATAATGAAAAAGATATAGAAGAAATTGAAAATCGGAGACCAGATATAGAAGAAATTGAAAATCGGAGACCAGATATAGAAGAAATTGAAAATCTGAAATCAGATATAGAAGAAATTGAAAATCGGAGACCAAAAAGAAATACTGAAACTCCAAAAAGATTTGAAGAGTATGTTTTTCTAACATACAAAGAGGCTGTAAATGGACCAGATAAAGAAAACTGGATGAAAGCAATAAAAGAAGAAAAAGAGTCTTTGAAAGAAAATGGCACTTGGAAATTTAGAAGAAAACGAGTCTTTGAAAGAAAATGGCACTTGGAAATTTATTGACGAAGAAGAAGCACAGAACAAAAATGTATTAAAAAGCAAATGGGGTTTCAAAGTAAAAGACGTTAGAAGATATAAGGCAAGACTAGTTGTACGAGAATGTCAGCAAGAATATGGTCAAAATTATGAAGAAACATTTAGCCCTGTAATTAATAACAGTTCTTTAAAAATTATTTTAGCAACAGCAGATATATTGATAAAATCTTTGAATGCCATCAAATTTAATAAAAACAGGAATAAAATTTTAGAATAAAAATAAATTCATAATTAAGGGAGTGTGTTAAAATATAAATAATTGGTATAATTATGAATCTATTTTGACAGTGACTAAGTAGTCATAGTTACTGATAATAATGAAATAAATAATAATAAAATTGTAGAACATATATTTTGAAGTGTAATTATGTTCTTTAATAATAATAAAGTATATTAAAATAATATAATATAAAATATCATCACATTACAAAGTACCTACTTCTAACAGAAACAAAATATAAAATACATTTTATTTAAGATTATTTTTTAAACTAATGAGCAGAAAAAATCGTAATTTTTTTAACTGATAAGTAAAAAAAAAATCCGCTTCTATTATTTCGGGAGGAGGGGGTGAACGACCAGAACCCCGTCCCCTGGCAGCGGCCTTGGTATGATTATTACAAAATAAGGAATAAAATGTTCTTCTAAATTATAACAGAAAATAAACTAATACAAATAAAAGCATTTAAAAATTTATTACACGGAACTGAACCAAAAACCGAAAACCGAAAAAAACCGTTATTTTTGCCGGAACCGAACTGATATATATTTTTTTAATTGAACGGGAGCAAAAACCGAAACGAAAAAAATAACGATTCTGTTGGGAAGTTTAAATTTAAGCGCCAATATTTCGCGCTGTAGGCTTTTGTTTATTGTGTTGTTTATAAATGAGATTGACAGATGTAAAAATTATTCAATATACATTTTCCATATTTATATATTTACTTTTATTTACACTTTAATTACTACCTGGAACTTCCTATAATTGTCCAATTTTCAAGTGGTTATGGGCCCAGGCATGTATCCAGTGTAGTAAGTGAATAAAAGGGTCAGAAATTAGTTAATAATTTTTTGACTGCTGAACGCCAAGTATCTGATATTGGGTTCAAGATGGCAGAAAGTGGTAATAACATGGAAAATGTTGTAAACGTAAATGTAGAAAACGTAGGTGAACATTTGACAACAATGAGGCTGAATTGTTTAGATGGTACGAATTATAATTCGTGGAAATTAAAGATAATGGGTCAACTGATGAGAGATGGGCTGTGGCATGTTATAGAAGATGAAGTGCCACAATCTAAAACACCTCAATGGATTGCAGCAGATCGAAAAGCGTTTGGAACTCTCCTGTTGGCATTGTGTAATGACCAATTAGTGAATGTGACTGCCTGCAAGACCGCAAAGGAGGTATGGACCACATTGAAAGATATGTATGAGAGAAAAACTTTCGCCACCAAATTACATCTGATGCGTAAGTTGTTTGGCATGCGGTATACTGGCGGACCGATGCGACAACATGTGGCTGCAGTACGCGAAGTGACTCAACAACTTAGTAACATAGGTCAAGTGGTTGAACCAGGGTACATTGTAGCAGTGCTCATGAATAGTTTGCCAGAGAGCTACCTTCCGATGGTGACTATGCTAGAAGGTCACAAGGAAGAAGAATTAACAGTGAATTACGTCACAGCGAAGCTTGAAGACGAGTACGAGCGACGCCAACATGCTGGTAGTGATTGTCATGATAGCAGCAAGGCGCTACAGACATCCCACAGCGGAGGTAGTACTTGGAATCAACGTCAACAAAGCAAGACTGGTAAACCGAAGAAAGAAAAAGAATGCTACTTCTGCGAGAAGAAGGGTCATTTCAAGTCAGAGTGTTGGGCCTACAAGCGCTGGAAAGAGCAGCAGGGTGGTGCCAGCAACGACAATCAGAAAGGGGACAGCAAGTCTCGCAAACGTCAAGAGCGCAAAGATGAGAGCGGAGCCAGTGCACAAAGCGACATGTACGTATTCACAGCTTTCACTACTGAACATTATGTACATTTTGCAGGAAGTGGCCTCGTTGGTCGTTGGTGTGTTGACTCAGGTGCAACATGTCACATGACGAATAGAAGGGATGTATTTGTAGAGTTGCGTCCTGTGGATATAAATATTCATCTCGCTGATGGTACTATTGTCAAAGCTACAGGATCTGGTGAGGTGAAGCTATCATGTCACCTACCAGAGGGCGGAGTACATATGATAACAGTCAAAGATACGTTGTACTCTCCCGACCTCGATGCGAGCCTACTCTCCGTGCCACTACTGACAAAACGTGGATTTCGGGTTGTATTCGACAAAAATGTCTGCACCATTGAGCGTGGGAAGAATATCATTGCTAGGGCAGTAAGAACAAACAATATATACTGTCTGGAAGCAGACGACAAGGCTGAGGAAGGCGTACTCCTTGGTATGGACCCTCACTGCAAGGGATACCGGATATGGAATCCGAAGACAGATCGTGTCACTGTGGCAAGATCGGTAAAAATAATCGAAAAGGAAATATCAACGGACAAGAAGAAGCTCAAGGAGACTATAAGCTACAATAAAATAACTGACTGGGACGATTTAGAACCAGAGTCAGAAGGGGCAACGCCACTAGAGTCAGTGTCTGTTGAACCTCTCCAAATAAACGAAGTTGTGATTGGCGAAGAAAGAATTCGTAATCAGACGGAACAACGTGTTTCAACCAGAACCACTAAAGGTATTCCTCCAGAGAGACTCAGTTACAGGGCCGAGTATTCAAGGAACAAAGAGCCGGCTGGCTGGAACGAGATGATGGAGCTGCCTAAACATGAACGCCGTAGGTGGATGGATGCAGTAAGAGAAGAACTGAAATCTCTAGCGGAACACGAGGTATGGGAACTTGCTTCTCTTCCGGCAGGAAAGAAAGCGATTAATGCGAAGTGGGTATTCAAGATGAAGACCGATGCAGAGGGGCATCCCATCACCTATAAAGCAAGGTTGGTAGCAAGAGGCTTCACTCAGAAATATGGAAGCGACTACGATGAGACTTTTGCTCCAGTTGTACGACATGACACTGTGCGAGTTTTACTGGCGGTGGCAGCGACCCAGAAGTTGCACGTCAGGCACCTCGACGTCAAGTGTGCTTATCTAAATGGTGACTTGGAGGAAGAACTTTATCTCGAGCAACCTCAAGGTTTACAGAAGACAGGCCAAGAGGGAAAGGTGCTGAAACTAAAGAAGAGCCTCTATGGTCTTAAGCAGGCAGCTCGTGCGTGGAATCGTACAGTTACAGAAGCATTCCAGCAACTAGGTTTTCAGCGTGGAAATGCTGACCAGTGCCTTTACACACGTCAAGAAAAAAAGGGGGTAACGTATGTACTCCTATATGTAGATGATATCCTTGTTGTTGGAACCACACCAGAGGTAACCAAACGGGTTAATGATCAACTCCAGGGCCATTTTCAGATGAAAGATCTGGGAGATGTGCATTTCTACCTTGGAGTGCAAATTGATCGAGATGAAGATGGGTCCTTTTTGTTGGGACAGTCTACAAAAATTAGACAATTACTTGAGGAGCAGGGCATGCAAGACGCAAGACCTGTGGCAACGCCCATGGAGACAGGTTTTCCGTCATCCACTTCCACCGAGAGCAAGGAGCTACCAAATAACAATATGTATAGAAAAGTAGTGGGATCACTACTGTACTTAGCAACAGTAACGCGGCCGGATATTGCAGTTGCGGTCGGTTACCTGTGCAGGAGTGTAGAAAAACCAACCGAAAGGGATTGGAATGCAGCTAAGCGCGTGATGCGTTATTTGAAGGCCACCCAGTCGAAACAGCTGCGTTTATCATCAAGTGGATCGATGATTATGAAATGCTACGTAGATGCCGATTGGGCCGGCGACCGGCGTGATCGAAAGTCAACGAGCGGACATGTTTTCGTTATTGGCCGTAATGTCATTGCGTGGTCAAGCCATAAACAAAGCACCGTGGCTATGTCCTCTACTGAAGCAGAGTATATTGCTGCATCGAGAGCTGCAAGAGAGCTGGTATGGCTACGACAACTGTTGCAAGACATAGGAGAGTCAGTAGTCGGTGCAACAACGGTGTACGAGGATAACCAAGGATGCATCAAGTTGGTGGCGTCGGAACGGTGTGGCCAAAGAACAAAACACATCGACATTCACCACCATTATCTGAGAGATCTTCGAGAGAAAGGCATCATTAAAATGGAATATTGCCCCACTGATGAGATGGTGGCTGATATTTTCACCAAACCTCTGTGCCGCGACTTGTTTGAGAAGTGCTGCAAGAAACTAGGACTGTGGCACTAGAATGCCGCGCTTCATTGGCGAGAAGGGGTGTTGGGAAGTTTAAATTTAAGCGCCAATATTTCGCGCTGTAGGCTTTTGTTTATTGTGTTGTTTATAAATGAGATTGACAGATGTAAAAATTATTCAATATACATTTTCCATATTTATATATTTACTTTTATTTACACTTTAATTACTACCTGGAACTTCCTATAATTGTCCAATTTTCAAGTGATTCGAAGCCCTGCTTAGAGTAGTAAATTCAAAAACCGCAACTTTTTATTATTGACAGTTGCACGGATCAAACTTTGGTCATGAACTCTTTTTAACGATTAACCAGTTAAGAGAAAAAACATTTCTTGAAGAGTTTCAGTGTATAATTTCACTTTCTCAGTTATTTTCAGTTCTACTTTACGTTTTTCTTTGAACACACTTCTTAAGTTGGCCTCTAGCCTCTAATCAGATGCTTTGTTCGCACTTTTTTAAATTTTCACTCTTCTTAATGTTTCTCTTTTCCCATTTTCCGGAGTCCGGGTTGCTACTTTGAAAACTATTATGCTAAAAAATTCCGGTTAAAAAACTTGAAGTTGGGATACCCAATCCTAAATATTAGATTGAATTTCTATGCAGAGTTTTGAAGAAAAAAATAGGGTAGGAAATTTACGTAAAGGAAACGATAGAAAATTCTGTGCACTTTCCTTTAAATGTAGGAAAATGATAGGATCAATGAGAAAGATTTTAGTTAAAATTTTGTTAAATCTGGATAACATGCTACGGATTTTACTTGTAATTGGTCTTTTTCTTAAAAGCAAGACTATGAGAGACTATCATTCGATTAATCGTTGCCATCTCTACGGCAACGATTAATCGAATGATTGAAATTTTGATTTGATTTGATTATTTTATTATTGCAACACTACACTGCAAATCTCAAGTGAGTACTAGTACTCATTTAAAGTGCGTACATTGCTTGTCCTCGTTTTTACTCACGTACAAGTGAGTACTTTTGTACGCACTTTAAACGAGTACTAGTACTCACTTAAAGTGAGTACTAGTACGCGTTTTAAATGGGTAGTGGAAAGGAAGAGAGGGTAGTAATACGCACTTATAGTGCGTACATAGGTATAAAACTCTTTTCTTGAGTGACGTCACAATAAAGCTTTAAAATTCAGGAAAAGTAAAAATGTTGATTGAACATCGGAAAAATAGTTTTTAAATTATTATAATCAATAATTTATACACTTTTTGCAATCCTTTTCCAGAATTTATGAAGCTTCATATTTTTCTGTAAATAATAAAATGCGATTATTATTATTTCTTGAATATATTTATTTAAAAAAATTTCAAACCTTTCAGATATTACAACTAAAATAATCATAATGATTAAGTATAACTAAGTTCACTTAGTTATCATCTAAAATTCAATAAATTATTCTAAACAATTTCTACGAATAATAGAAGATAAAAATTATGATTTTCTCCTTAGTTACATTTTGAAACGTATTATTTTAGTATCTAAAATATAATGTAATTGTCTCGGTAATTATGTCGTATAATAGAATCAATGTTCAATCTTTAAACATATCTAGAAGGTACCTGAATTAATCTGAGCGCATTTATTCCTAAAATAATGCAATCATCACATGTGCTATTATTATATCGCATTTAAATTAAAACTGCATATTTGTATAACTAACTTTGATGCTTCCAAACCTTCTTAAACAAAAACTATGCAAAAATAAATTCTGGCTTCAGCAGCCTCTCAATGCTACATTTCACTTTATTATTATTATTTTTCACTTTTACTTAACTTTAAATTCACTTATTAATCAACAGATACTTTGGCACTTTTTTTTTTAAATTTTAATTGTCTAATAAACGTTAATATTGTACTATTATTTGGTTGTTTAGTTTTAAAGAGCTTATATGACAGGAAATTTAATATGTTAGGTTAGGTTACTCACATATAACGCGTATTAAAAGTACGCATTTAAAATGAGTATTAGTACTCACATATAACGCGTAGTTTCAGTTCCGCTTTAGAAGTGAGTACTTGTACTCGTTTTACGTGAGTATTTTGAAGTACTCATTTATAACGAGTACTAGTACTCACTTCAAGTGCGTACACTTATCTCCTTCTTCAAAGTGAGTACAAGTACGCACTTTAAATGAGTAGTATAAAAAGTACTCATTTAAAAGGAGTACTATTACTCACTAAGATTTGCAGTGTAGTCGGTAGATGACTTCGCTCTCTTCTTTTCAATAAAGTCCCTAGATTACTGGGCCTTCAGAACACTCGTTCTCGGCCATCTGGAGAATTAAACTCAACCGCTACTCATTTCTGCACAATATACTGCTATAGTTTGCGTTCAGTCAGTTCAAATGCTCACGAGCGAAACGCAATCTTCAAACTCGATAATTTGTGAGAAATCCCTGGCAAGTTACAGGTCTTCTGGATACAAGCCCTTGTTTCCTCAATCAGTCTTTGGACAGTTCGTGATGAAATTGCCAAATTTCGATCTTCTCCGAAATGACGTGCGAGACAAATTAAGGACCAGTTACGGTCGCGTGGAACAATTAGGGTAAGAAATTTCGAGTGTTTGTGGCTCGTGGATGCTGTTCGCTAATGACGGTTTATAGTGTAGTTAATAGAGTTTTTAGCAACATCCAAAACACCAACGATATTCCAATACTGCGGCCATCTTCAAATAATGGCGAAGCTAGTACAACGTCTTCCTGCCACATTTTAATTTTATTGCACAAAAAAAGACTTGTAGGAGTTTAGAAATCTCTAAGGTGGGTAACTAATGGCAAAATTTTATTTTAGCAATGAGTTATTTGTGTCAAAACTTACGTACTTAATATGCGATATTTTATAGTCTTCGTTCAAACGGGTGTTATTTATTGTTTCAGCCTGTTTAATTACCAACAAAAAATATTTGTTTATGCAGACATTGTGTTACCTCCCATTACTTATAGTTTCTTAATAAAACGGTTAACCCTTTACTGCATGCATTTTTATTTTTGGCTGAAATAATTTATCTGCATTAGGAATTGGTTCTTATTGATAGAAAAAATAATTAAAAAAATATATTTAAAATATTAATTATTATTTTCATGAAAAAATAATAATTAAAATAATAATTTAGAGTTTGTGCCATACATGGAACATTATGATTCTACATTATGTAACAAAAGAAAATTATTCCGTATTATTTGCTCGTCAATTGCTGGGTGTTCTTTCATTAGGGATTAAAAGCAGTCGCCCTCGAATTTTTGAAAGAAAAGATCGTATCTTCTAGTTGTCCTTTCTCAATAAATTCAGAGTTATCGTTCAAGTGCAAATTCCGCTTGATATCCTCAAATATATTGCAGCCTATTACTTGAGATACTGCGGGATCCATTGCTGTGTATGTGGCATATATGAACATTAATGAAGTAACGTTCTGATTCATTTTTAAAAGTAAAATAAAAAATTAAACTCGGAATGTGCCGTATATGGCACACTATGCGGCAAAGGGTTAAATAATTTTTATCAACCTTTAAAATACAACATTAAGGCAGTCTCATTTTTTTTGTTGGCCAGTGTACGATGGTTGCCTCTTATATTTCGGGATTGCGCTAAACTAGTGCTGCAATCTGGCAACTGACGTTTCTATCGTAAAGTTTGACATTTTTAACGGTATACTTACTCAGAACGTTTGGACGTACGAGTGATATTTCGACGTGGATTTACCCAATAACAATGCATCGATGAACTTAATTCGACTTTTGGCGATGAAGCACCATCAATGATTACTGGTTATCGATGGTTTCAGACTTCAATCGTGGCCGTAGTTCCCTTAAAGACAAATTTCGTAAAGGTCGTCCAAAATCGGTTGTTGTTCCGGAAAACATTGATGCCGTGCGTGAACTGATACTGCAAGATCGTCATGTGACTTATCGTGAGTTTGAGGTATCCTTGGGCATTAGTGGGACCAGCATACATTCACTATTGCATGAACATTTGGCCGTCAAAAATATTGGTTCGCGCTGGATCCCGTATAATTTGACAATCGGAGTGGAAAATAGCTCATGCAAAATTGTATTGATCTTCATGAAGAATACTTTGAAAAACAATAAAGCCACTTTTGTTGATAAATAATTGTTTTTAATCTCAAATCCCGAAATATAAAAAGCAACCCTCGTATATGTTATTTTTTTAAATTTCATAATCAATTAATCGATGAATCGATTATTTTCTACCAATTTAATCGAAATTCAATTATAGCATTAACATATAAAACTAAATAATAAATTAACCGATTAATTAGTTTTATTGCCATCTCTAAACCTTGTACTATCAGCTATGGGAAACGTCCAAAATAATGGTATCCTCAGAAATTGTAAGGAACTGACAATTTTGCCTGGATAAAAAAATAGATATTTTAAAATCATAAGACAGCTGTCAATATATTTCGAGATCAAAAATTCAATCTTCTTTGAAGAGCGTGTGTGTAGGGACTCACTTGGATACAGCGTACAGTAAGGGCACATTCACCCCTTAACGCAGTTGTGAATCCACCACGCGTAATGAAATTTAAAATATGTCAACAAAATTGATGGATATATAACCGTATTAATCTTATGTAATATTGGAATTTTTCTTTCCTGCAAATTTTAGTAGATGTAAACCTATGTTTCTTTTATTATACATGATAAACGCTTGCTAGAGTTTGTAATAATATCAATTAAGACACAAAGATCCAAGAACAAACGAGCATTTATTACCAAATCTATTTACAATCTGTCACATATATATCATGTTATGGTTACTATCGTAACATATTACAAAGGACGTTCAATAACTAGTCCTGATCCTAACACGGCCGTCCTGATCTTGCCGCATTCTCGCAACATCACCTAAATTTAGCTGGAAAATAAAACAACTTGAGGTTCCTGACCATCCAGGGTTTTACTGAACTCCTTGAGGTCCCTGAACATTCAGCGTCAAACAAAACAAACACAGCTCCTTCAGGTCCCTGACCATCCAGAGTTCCTCGGAACTCCTTAAAGTCCCTGATTATAAAAGCTTTCTAGAGTTTGTAATAATAACAATCAAAACACACAGATCCAAGCAAAAACCAGCATTTATTACCACATCTATCATATTTACAATCTGTCAGATATATGTTATTATGTTATCGTTGTTATCTTAACATATTACAAAGGACGTCCAAGAACTAGTCCCGATCCTAACATGCATTATTATTTAATGTGTAAATTGAATTAGATAATGGATTTTTATTGTTCAAAAACCACTTGGATACAGTTGTAACAATCGTGGCCGGGGACAATTGTAATGTGTTACATCCCCACCAGATTTAAATAGAAATAATTTTGAAGCCAAAGATATCTAAAATGTTTTACCTACTTAACTCTAGTCCTTTTATGTATATATTTTCTCCATGACCACTATAGAATTTACCAATTCTAAAACCAATTTTGACTACAGAAAGTTAATATTCTAACACAAGAGTTGGAATGTTATTCTAAAGCACTTATCTTCTTATGCATTTTGCGTGAATTTCATTCCATCACTTGTTATGGAATAACTATTCTATGCTTGTTGTCATTTGTTTTTGTAGGGTTACATTAAAATATATGCAATGTTTACATTAAATAAATCAGGGCTTCGAACCGTTATTATTTTCGTTTCGGTTTTCGTTCCGGTTCAACTAAAATAAATAAATATCAGTTCGGTTCCGGCAAAAATAACGGTTTTTTTCGGTTTTCGGTTCAGTTCCGAGTGAATTTTTAAATGCTTTTATTTGTATTAGAAATTTATTTTCTACTATAATTTAGAAGAAAATTTTATTCCTTATTTTGTAATAATCATACCAAGGCCGCTGCCAGGGTGGGGGTACTGAGCGCCCCCCGTGAAATGGAAGCGCATTTTTAATTTTTTTATCAGTTAAAAAAAAATATTTTTTTCTGCTCATTTCATGTATTTTATATTCACTTCCATAAACATCATCTGAACCGAAATAAACCGATATTTTTTTCGGTTCAGCTCCGTTTTTCGTTCCAACAAAAATAACGGCTTTTTTTTTCGGTTTTCGGTTCAGTTCCGGTTCGAAGCCCTGAAATAAATGCAACATAACTTCCTAAAAAGTATTAAAATAGTGGCCGATGTGCGGTAAATTAAATTAAAATTAAACAAATAATAAATAAAAAAATAAGTTTAATTAATTAATTGATTGATTTGTTATGTAATATAAATTATTTGTTAAGATAAAGCGTTTGCTAAAATAATTATTTGTTCATTTTTTTTTCTTTCTGGTGGTCGTGGAGAAAGTAGGATCTGTGACTCGGTTGGAAGAGAAAATTCGATGCTCGTGGTTCCTCACGAACGAAAGGTTGGTTGTTTTAAGCTATTGCCGAAAGATGATATTAGCTGTATCAGTAGTTTTTCTTTGGGGGCCCATATTGTATGCAAGGCCCATATTAGGAACTTCTCGTCTCTATGCTTTTTAGGGTTTTGTAATTATGACCAAAAAACCCTTATACCGTCATTTTGTCATCTGTCTGTCTGTCTGTCTGTTCGGTAAAAATTGTAGCCAAACGGCTAATACTAGAGACTTGAAATTTGGCATACTTCTACAACTCTTTGACCCGCACATAGGAAAAATACCAGAACATCTAAAAAACATATCTTCCAAAAAATATAAACAAATATGTGCTCATCGAAAAAAAAAAATATTTTTTTAAAATTCTGTGTAGGGTATCAAATGAAAGCTCTTAGTACGTAGATTAATGGTTAAAATTTTATTTTTACAAAATAAATTATTTTGAGGCGATTTATGCCAAAATTATGCAAAAAAAAATTTTGTCCCACACGCTGTAGCCCAGATGGTTTAAACTAAAAATCGAAAAAAATTCTAAGTAATTTACATTGGTGTGAACCGGAATAGTACAACAGGAATTTTTGATCAGATTATGTTTTCGGAAAATAACGCATTTTTTGTGTTTTTAACTAAAATATGTTAAATATTTAATTCGCTATGTAACACAATGAACAAGTAAGCTCCCGTAGCGTAGTCCGATATGTCCTCGCTTCGTAATTTGGAAACTACAGTTCGATTCCCGTTAGTTTTTATTTTTTCTGTTTTTTTTTTTTGCATTTTCATTTTGTTTAAATTATTTTGTCAAAATTCTAGTTATATTTTGCCAAATGTTGCATTTAATTTTTAAAGGCGTAAATTTAATAACTAGTGGGAAGTGTTGAAATTATAATTTAATTCTATGTTGGAATGTATACGAAATCAGAGGGGCGGAGTTTATGACTAAAACAACCAATGGAAGCCGTAGGCGCATTTTTCAAAATATTAATGAACCTTGCTGTATAAAAAATATACTGCAAATAATTAGAAATCCCAAATAATGGTATTAGGCATTCGAATTAAAATTAATAAAAAAATATTTTAAGATAAAATTTGTTTTGACATCCCAAATAATCATCATTCACTTACTAAATATCTGCGTAACCCTGAAATGTGTGAAAATTCACACTTCACATAAATTTTTTTTATTTCATAATCGATTATTTTTTAGCAATTTATTCGTAAATCGATTATAATATTTCGATTAATAAAATGATCAATTAATCGATTAATTAATTTTTATTGCCATCTCTATTCAGAATGAGTTCTCATCCTCTTAAGAGTCCTTTCCAATGTCATATAAGTATCCTTTTCCATTCAACACTTTTGTAATATACCTCATAAATCCGTACTTTAATTATGAATTAGCAAACAAAATGTTCATGATACTTTTAAAAAATAAATGATGTACACCAGTTTGTTAACTTTTGGTGAAAATTCTATGTTAAAGGTTTTCCTGATTTAATATTAATCCGATCTGGTTTTGTTAGAGTTGTGGAAGTTACTGGCGTCCTTCTCTAACGCGATAATCTAGTTAGTTGATTACTTTAAAGTCTGATATATTAATTTTCAGGAGCTGTCAACGTATGAAATATAAAATTAAAGCGTAATATTGTTCATTAATTTCATTATTAATTTTAATATAAACCAACTAAATCATTTTCCGAAATTATGATTCGGAATAATTTTATTAAAATATTATACACATTAATACCTTTCCTTAAGGGGACGCGCAAAAAAGGACGCGTAAAGTTTCCAATACAAAATTTACAATCTGAAATAAAATTAAGAACAATCTATGAATCAAAATTTTTAGCGAATTTTTATCGATCTAATAGGATATTTTAAATTGTAAAAAAATAGTATTTTATTTAATAACTAGGTTATTACCCGTCAACAATGACGGATTTATAATATAAAATTTTCAATTGTTTGTATGTGTATTTAGATTTATTTTTTGACGTATTCTAATTTCGTCGCCAGCCTGCGAATCATGGGACAGGATATCATCAGTTAACTAATCACGGGAGAGGGCGTCACCTGTCAGCCAATCAAGAAACAGGGTGTCCCCAGTTAGCCAATCACGAGAACTTTAGAAAAATTGACGTCATAATGTTACCGATACTACATACAGACACTTGCTAATTATATACCAGGTCTACAAGTATGAAATGCGGATTTTTTTCAAACTTGCCGCGCAAACAGATTGTATAGTTCAAAGTTTCAACACATGTGGCGTTTTGTTAAGTTATCATTAAGTATCAAATGCGTATAGGTTATAATTTAAAAAGTGATCATATAGTTTTGTTTTACTGTGTTAAAAACGTCAAATTTTAATAAAAAGCATTCGCGGACAGTACTACTGTTTTGTTTTCATTTGAAACAAACTGCTACTGAATCATACCGACTGCTTCGAGAAGCTTATGGTGAATATGCTCCATCGCAAGATACGTGTGAACGATGGTTTCGGCGTTTCAAAAGTGGTGACTTTGATCTTACAGACAAAGAACATGGAAAACCTCCAAAAAAATATGAAGATACAAAATTGGAAACATTGCTACAGGAAGACGATAGTCAATCACAAAAACAACTAGCAGAGCAGTTAGGCGTTAGTCAACAAGCTGTTTCCAATCGCCTACGAGAGGTGGGTAAGATCCAGAAAGTCGGCAGATGGGTTCCACATGCATTGAATGAGAGACAGATGGAAAAACGCAAAAAAATAATTTCAAATAAATTTCAAAAAGAGTTCAAATTTAGCTAAAATATAGTTTTAAGCTAATTTTAGGGTGAGGGTTATGAAAAATATATTTTAAACAATTCATAATTTTAGTTTTTGTGTTCGAACCGATTTGTCTTTAATTCTGAAACTTTTGCCCAAACTTCAAAATGGACCCAATTTGGTTGATCTATGACAAAAAATACATACTTATAAATTTGAAATTTTGATAGAGTTCGATTTTACCCAAAATATGGTTTTAAGCTAATTTTAGGGTAAGGATTATGAAAACCATATTTAAAAAATTCATGCTTTTCTAGTTTTTGAGTTAGGGCCGATTTGGGTCAGTTTTTTGCCTATAATTCCAAAACTTTTGCCCAAACTTCAAAATGGACCATATTTTATTGTATACGACCAAAAAGGCATATTTGTAATAATTTTCAATAAAATCTTTTGTAAATTTTTTTGCTTAAAAATCACGATTTTTTTTAATGTCTACCCCATACGATTTTTTCGATTTTTGGCCATTTTCAAAGGTTTTGGATTACTGCCCATAATAAACTTAATAATTGGTTTAATAAACCCCTGTTTTCTGTCCCTAACCATATTTTTGTTAGGAATTATCAAAAAAAAAAAAAATTAAATTTAAAAAAAAATTAAAATTTTTAACAAAATGTTTTTTTCAAAATATGGTTACAAGTCAATTAGGACCTCAAGATTTTACTTATCGCATTTCGTTTCTGAGATACGTCTATGCAAAGATGAAAATTTCTATAAATCAAGCGATATTAAAATTTGTCATAATTTTAAAATGCGCAAGGCGAATAATGCCTCAATTTTTATCTAGACTAACTAAACTACGAGGAGTCCCAAAATTCTAACCTCAGGTCTTTTCTCTAACCGTTTTTGAGTTCTGATTTTCTTTTTTTTTTTTTTTTAATTCATAATTTTCACAAATAATGTAAATTAAGAATTCAATAAAAAATGCAAATTTGAATATTGTATATAAGTCTTTGAGCTAGATGTATGCCAATTCTAAAATCATTTCTTTGAAAAACTTAAAAAATTATCGAGAAAAAGCAAAAGGGAAGCCCATATTACGACCTTCTTCTCTAATTTTTATCTGTTTAAGAGGATTTTGATAATTTTGTTTAGCAAAAGCCTTCAGTCTTCAGTCAGGAAAAAGTGAGCTTGTGACAACTTACAAAAATTAAAATTCCATTTAGTTCCGCCTAAAGGATTGGAATAGCCCATTATAGGCTATTCCAAACGTTTAGGCGGAACTAGATTTTGAAATCTAGTAATTTTTATCTATTAATTCGGACTTTTGGTCGTACATTATTTAAGCTTTGTAAAACATACTAATATTGCAAATTATAGATTAAATTGATTGTCATTATAAAATGTTCTGTTCATTGCACTTTAATAGTCATTTTTAATAAAAATTTCCCTTTAATTTTTTTTTTGTCGTTTCCATGGTGGTACTGTTGGAGTTTTAAATTTTAACATAGCAAACGTGAAACATGAAATAACCCAAGCAAGGTCCCTTCTCGTGACAACCTAAAAGAACAAATTTCCCACTTAGTTCCGCCTAAACGTTTGGAATAATCTGTATCTACGATTTAAAAGAAGTAAAAATAAATAACATACACATCGATTCATTTATTTAGTACAACTAACACTGGCATCACCAAAATAAATAACAAATTACATTTATAAATATTAGCCAAACTTATAAAATCCTTTCTAAAATAACTCCTTCTCATCTCAGCACCTAAATTTTGAGAATTATCATTATTTTCTATATTTGATTCTTCTTTTATATCATCATAATTATTTAATGGGCCAAATCCAAAACCTATATCATCTTCTGGATGAGTTATTGAATCATGAATCTCCAAAATTTCTGGAGAAACAGTTGTAGTTTCTTTTTCTTCAAAATTCCATTTTGTTAATGGTGTTTCTGTGGTTATTGTTGTATTATGTTTACGAGCTTCTTCTTCTTCTAGATGTTTTAAAATAGCCATTCTATTAGTTAAGATTGGTTCTATTTCATTGTTTATTTGCATTTTTGTATATTTTTTTGTTGAAGTTTTTGGTTTAGTTGTTTTCTGTTTTATTTCTTCAACCGTTGCCTTTTCTATATTTATTTGACGTATTTTCTTCAATAAATGATCGTGCATATATTCTTTTTTTGATAATGGTGGTTCTGTAATTTCTGCTTCAACAAAATCTATATCGATGTCTGTTGTATAATAAAAATTTCCAAAGGCATTTGGAGCAGAAAGTAATCCATTCTCAACTAATTCTTTCTCTAAATCTTCTTTTGTTTTTATTGTTACTTTTTCTGGTTTATGTTCATAAATATCGACCAAGCCTTTTTCAGCTCTTAATTTCTCTTCTTCCTCATCTTTTATTGCTTTTATTATACTATCCAAAGTTTCGAAATCTTGTTCTTTACTTCGTTTCTTAATTTTATTTTTAAACGGAGCATAATTTTTACTTGAGGTTATTTGTTGATTCTTTTCTAGATAACTTGTTGGAGCTTCTATATCTTTAACAATTGTTCTTAAATCATTTTCGAAATTACTGTTGTAACCATTTAACAAATCTTGGGACCATTTGTCGTCATGGGTCTCAAAATCGATTTTTCTCTTTATTCTAATTAGATTTTGCCTTTGTTTAGGGTAGTTGCGTTTCAAATAATCTATAGTACTAATAGCTTGTTCTTCGACGAAACTTAGAAGATCCAACGATTTTCCCACATCAGTGTTTAGAAAGTCGTGTACTATATACAATAATAAATTTTTATAATACCTTCTTATTTTTTCTTCTATTGATGCACTGTCATCCTCTTGTAAATTTGGAGATGTTTTATTATATATTTTAGCATCTTCAGGATTTTCCAAATTAAGTTCTATTGCCAACCGGTCTGTTTTATGTTTAATAAAATATTTTTGTAAATCTGAATTACAGAGATGACTTTTACAATGAAAGCAACCATCTTTTGCTTCACATTTATTAAAAGTTTCGGTTAGACATGTCCTTATCAGTTTAAGTATTGGGTTATCTATTATTATAGCACAACCATTTTTTATATTTGTTGTACATTTTGGTGTAAATTTATTAATGGGACAATTTGTACAATTATAACATTCAATATTGTCCAATCCGGTGCTTATTTTAATTAAAAGTAGTAATATAATACTTTTTAAAATCATTTTGTGTTTTTATGTTCACATTTTATTAAATTTTGAAATGATTTTGTCATATACTGTCAAATTTTATAAATAAAATATTGTTACCATGACTGCTTTTTCTTTTCACGTTCATGGATTTTGCTACTAAGGCAATTAATAATAAATACTCCCTCCGTCCGAAATATGGTATAATCTGTCTCAATTTGTAATACGAAACTAAATCTGGTTACTTTGGTAACTGTTGTGGTGTAAATAGACTTTTTTGAAACCATGTAAACTTGTAAATCTGGCTTTTACATTTTTTGTGAAGTTTCATTATACTGAGGTTATATTCACTCAAAAACTACATGTCAGATACGAAATTGACATGTCAAAATTGTGAGTGACATGTCTAATATTTTGAATTATATACAAATATTTATTTCATCTTATTTCGCTTATTCATATTTTCTGTTCTGGTTGCCTAAAATATATTTCAAATACTTGTCAATTAGTGTTTTATACAATTTGTGTTAGTAAGTTGACATACAATTTAATGTCAATTATGAATTTTCAAATATTTTGAAAGGTGTTACTTCAGAATTACCACCCTAAGATGATATTTTAAATATACAACATAAAAAATGAAGTTTTCCTGTTAGTTTCGTATTACAAATTGAGACAGATAATATACATTTTACTTTTTTTCTTGTCCTTAAATATGATATATAATTTTAATTATTTAGAATGATTTTATTTCTGAAATTGTTACAAATATCTAGTAAAACAAAGAATTATACAAAAAGTTTTAATTTAACAAGGGGACGTGGCTGTCTCCACAGCTTATATGGAACATGATAATGTTCTATACAGAAGCAACCATGTTAGCAAAAGGAATTCCTATAAGATTCCGAACATTAACAAGGCAAAACTTTATTTTCAAGGGATGATTACAAACAACATTATCATAAGAAATTGTGATAAACAAAACCGCGACAAAAAAAAAGGTTGTGAATCACTGCTCTAAAGAAATGGTTGCGACATGTCCAGTACAACCGAAGAAATAACCGATCATTTTCTTGGAAGTGCTTCATGAACGAACAACTATTGTGGGTTTTGGTCCATCTTGGAAGACCCAAACAGTGGATCGTTGCCTAGTTTCCGGTTTACATGAATAAATCCAAGTTTCGTCACCTGTAACGATGTTGTATATGGATTTTGCAGTGCCTAGGTTGAATATTTTTAGCATTCCCTTACACCAATCAACACGATCCTTTTTTTAAAGCTTCGGTCAAATTATGCGGAATCCATCGGGAACATATCTTTTTAACATCTAAATATTTATGGAATGCAAAATGTAAAATCCAAAATCGAATGTATTGCAGTCTGCGATATGCCAAAGAATGACTCTATCTCACGGTAAATCACACGCCGATTTTCTTCAATCACATTGCGCACAGCATCGATGTTTTTTTGAATCACAACCGATTTTGGTTGACCTTCACAAGATTCATCACTAACGGACGCACGACCACGACGAAATTCTGCAAACCAATTGTAAACAGTCTTTTCTGATGGTGCTTCATTACCAAAAGCAAATCTATGCATTTTTGTTGAGTAAAGCTGCATTCAGAGCTCAGTAAATTAACACTCTGTGCGTTATGGATAGTTTTTAAACGTTGAGTGCAATTGGTATGATTGGACAAGCTCGTACTATATCGCTCAACAGTAGTATAGCAACGACAAAGCACGAGCATGTCCGATCATACCAAATGACCTCGTTTAAAAATTATCCATAGCGCACAACGTGTTGATTTACAGAGCTCTGAATGCAGCTTTAGGCCTTTAAAATCATAAAAAATCATCCAACAAAAAATCTTCACGAGTAATACCCATTTTTTCACAAACTTGTTTTTTTAAACGCTTACGTCAACAAACTACTCGGTCCATTTATAAGCTGCCACTGATTCCACAATAACAAATTTCAAATTTTACGAATATAACAATGACGCTTTTCAATATTGCCATCTAGTGATCGTTTATAAAATCATAAAAGGTAACCCTCGTATATCAAAATTTAACCTCAACCATTAAAAATCGTGTTATAACAAATGTAATTAAATTAATTATTTCCATGCAGTAGTAATTAATTTTAATAAAATACGTGTTTTATGACGAAGCTGAAGCTTTGCTAACTGACTACGAAATATAATATCCAGTGGACATTAGTTTAATACTGACAAATGAAGTCTCTGACGTTAGCAACGAACAATGTAATGGATATTAATATAATACTAGCTTGAAACTCCGAGCTAATATCAAATAAATTAGTTTTAATTATTAAATTTCAACAGTTTCAAATTATCAGACAATATCAGATAATAGTTCGCTGGATTTATTTTATAGGTTTTAATATAAATTGACGCAAACGAAGGCAGCAAAAAATCATCTTTTAAACACGAGTCTTTTAAAAATTATTTACAAGATCGATATCAAGCTATTAAAATAAATAATCATGTTAGTAATTTCTCTTTAATAAAAACAGGAATACCTCAAGGAACTCTATTGGCACCCCTCCTATTCTTGATATACGCAAATGATCTTTGTAACATGGATGTGAGCAGTACAATATTCTCATATGCTGATGTCACCGCAATTTTGTTTAAAGATCAGAATTGGTCTAACACATATAATAAAGCAACACTAGGACTAAATAAGATAAAAGACTCTAACCTTCTATCTCTTAATGTTGATAAAACTAAATTTGTCACTTTTAAATAGAGAAATATAAAAAAATATATATATATTAAACTTATATATAAATTCTATATGATTAGAGATATATTTATGGTGCGATTATGGTCCAACATGTAAATCTTACAGAATTTAAGGCTAAATGAATCTTTAACTTCGACTGTTAAATTATTTAAAATTTTGCTATTATGGTCAACTAAATTTAAATACTTCAACTACAAAATTGTGACCGTGTTAGAGGCTAATTGAGTAACGTTCAACTGAGCATCGTCTGTCTCTGTCTGTGCGCATTGAATAAAGAGAAAAAGGATTTTTAGTACTGGCTGTCAGAACATATAACGTGATATAACCAAAAACTTAAAATCTTTATTTATTGAAGAAAAAACAGAAAAATACATAGCAAAATGAATTCAAAGTACATGATTTATTAAACTATGTTTACAATATTTCCCCAAAAATAATAAATAGTAAAACAATAGTTTTAAGATAAAAATGTATGTTCATAGGTAATTTTCATACAAAATAACACACATGGCTTAAGCGATTCGTAATGAGCCTGCATACTTGGTTTATAGCTTTGCTTAAACTACTCTGGCTCATGCAATTAAAAATGGAGTTCCCCACAGCTTTTTGGTCAGAACCAGTTGCCAAAAAGTTGATAGTTCCTAACACTTTGAGATGTAGTGGAAGTTCGTCTTGCCTTGTAGGTTGTCCATTATGTAGTGGTTGCAAAATTTCGTAGAAAATCATTTCTTTTGACAGCCGAAAAAAATTTCTAAAACTCTCATTAGCCATTTCAAATGGATTTTCTGTGTCTCTTATAAATCTTCGTTCTATGCGAAGATTGTTTCTAAAAATACATAGTACATATTTTTGATAATTTATAATGTTTATATATTTATCTGTTATTACCTGTTGTCATCTTCTTCGGCAATTAAATGAACTAAAACATGGATCAATTCCATTTTCTTGTAGATAAAAATGTTTAACTTTAAATACAATTTCGGGAAACGTTACAGTCTGATCCAGTGTCAAACACAACCTCAAATTTAGCGCTATGGAGAGATATATCTGGCTGTAGCTTAAAGAAAAATTTAAGGATAATTTAAGACAAAAGTCAGTTTTAACGTTAAATGGTGACCGTAATTGCACTTCACGCTACAGCCTGTGACCTTCACATCTAAAGAGCTTAAATATTTAACTGAAATGACCATAATCGCACCATAAGTCTGCAAATCCTAATACAAATATACAAAGCACTTGTCGAATCATTTATAAATTATGGAGTAGTCTCCTGGGGTAGTTTATATCATACTCATCTTCAGTTATTACAGACACAACAAAATAGAATACTAAAAATAATATATAAAAAGAATAACAGATTTCCGACTGAACGACTCTACTCAAAACTACAATTACCAGACATCCGAAAAAATTATATTCTAAAAGCATTAATATTAATAATATTAATTGAATTAGTTGAAGGCACTCGTTGAAACATTTTAAAAAAGTTTGAAAATAAAAACACTCGGTTTACTGTTTCAAAAAATTTATTTACTGTATTTATACGTATTTCGACTTACAAAGTCATCTTCAGAATAAATAGATCACATACATAACTGATGTATATATACCCGCAGGTAGGTACAACAAACAAGATAATAAAGGAAAAACCTAAAGGATTAAAAAGGTTTTAGAAGCGGAGAACTAATGAGTTCAAGTTGTTCATTCATTAAATTTTGGTTCTTAGAAACGGCCTTTTTAATCTCAAACGCTTCTAACATGTCCAGTTTTAATCCCTTAGGTTGTACATGTAATATTTTTACATTATCAAAATCAAACGTATGATTATTGTGAATCATGTGTTCTGCAACATTTGAATGTGTTTTGTTGAGACGCCATGCGCTCATGTGCTCTTTGATTCTAATATTGAAGTTCCTCTCTGTTTTTCCTATATAAATAAAATCACATTCGTTGCAGCTGATTTCGTATACGCCACTACTTAGCATGAAGTTTTTATTATTAATTTTATTGTTAACTAACATTCTTTTTAAAGTAAATTTATTATGAAAAGCTGCCTGAATATTCTGTTTTCTTAATTGGTTGGCTATTTTGTAACTACTGTGGCCTATAAAAGGAATACGTCTATATATCTTAATTACTGAAAATTAACTGAAATTTGAACAAAAAATTAAATACTCCATGATCAGTTCATAAAATAAAAAATAAAAACGTAAACAGAATTTATGTACGTGTATGAATTGAATATGTATTTATGTATGTATGTACGTCATTACTATGCAGTTGTGTGTGTGTCTCTCGCATACACTCACTCACTTTCACATACATCCACTAGAGCAGTGCTCCGCAACCGGTGTACCACGGCACACTGGTGTGCCTTGAGCCGATACAGGTGTGACGCGGTCAAATAAGACAATATTCTAACTAAATAATTTTTCAACGGTCCTCCTTAGAAAAACATTAACGAGAATACGTGCAATGAAATATTCGCATTATCTACGCTCAGCTAATGTACATGGATACACAAAATTGTTCGAACAAAAATTTTGCAATGTTTCTATCTTAAAAATACCATTAAAATAATAACAATAATTTGATTGTAACATAAAATAAATACTGAAAACTAGGTACTTAATGAGTATGTTGACAAAACGAAACTTCAAAAAAGTCATGTTGTTTCGTTGAAATTTGAACAAGTAAATAAATGCGCAATATTTTATCGCACAAAATTGATCGAACAAAATTTTAAATTGCCGTTTACTAAACCTGGGAATTGTCGAATTGCATTTTTTAAGGCACACACGTTTCTAGAGCACATATTTACGTTTTGGAAAAAATATTTTTTTAAATTGCTACTCAGAAAGATAAATACATATCGAGCGTAATTTTGATTTTTTTTTTTTATAATTTGCATAATTTCGTGAAAATGATGAAAATTTCGGTGAAAATGAGTTTCTGTTAATATAATGCTACTAGATAATTCGAATTTTTTTAAGCTTAAAAGGTCTTGACCAAGAACTTCGGGTTGCGCTCTCAAATATCGAGCCGAATATAAAACTGTTGTGTTCATTGAAACAAGCACAGGACATATATGCAATTGATGGTCGTTTTCTCATCAAATTATCATTCAAACGCTCCATTAGTTGTCGATAACATTCAGCGGTATGTTTCCTTTGGTTTTAACAGTTCATAATACACGACACCCTGCATATCCCATCAAAGAGAGAGCATTGTGACCGTGGATGTTTCGCTTTGGTGTCAACGATGTTGGTTAACCAGGATACATGATTTATTGTGTGTCGGTTTATCGAAATATATCCAGTTTTAGCGCCGGTTACAATAAGCCACGTGGAATTTTTCTTTTTATGCTTCAAAAGAAATGGACGTCGTAGGATGCCGTAGATGTCGCTGCCGTAAACCCAGCTTTCGTCTCCCGTTATGATTCTTTGAATGAAGGTTTCATCACCATTGGCTTGTTCAAGAAGTTGCCAACAAATGTCCATTCGATTTTCTTTCTGTTTTTCGGTCTTCAAACGAGAAACGTTCAATTTTCAGTCAAAATTTCATGGCATGACCCAGTTGAGATTATCTTCAGCAATTTCTCTGACAGTCAATCGGCAATTTTCACGCACCAGATCGTTGATTTTCTGGACGTAGGAGTCCTCAGTTGACGTCGAAGGCCTTCCTGGTCAAGCATCATCTTTAATTGACTGACGACCACTTTTAAATCGTGAAAACCATTCGTAACATTGCGTACAACCCAGATCATCATCTCCGTAAGCTTGTTTCAAAACTTGAAAGGTTTCTGTGAAAGTCTTCCCCAGTTTCTCGCAAAATTTTACGTTGTATGATTGCTTTAGAAAATCGCACAAATCAAAAATTGCCACTAACACTTTAACACGTTACACTCAAATAACAATATCACGAAAACTAAACAAGATATCAACAATCAAAGAACATGTGGTTACAGAGGAGGTTATGCACAACGCAATGCTGCCAACCACATATCACTAAATATCCCCATTGGCGCATTGAAAATGTTAAGTTATTTTCTGAACAGACCTCGTACTCCTACAAAAAGAATTAAACAATGTAATATTTCCTTAGATAACAAATGTGTTTTAATTTGAAGTTTTTATAAGAATAATTCACTTTTAAAAATGACAGTTAAGCGAAGATGGAAACAACGTCAAAAGTTAAATAAATATTCCCACTGCGCTAAATGTAAATGGATTCATTCATTCTCTGCGTGAAATTTTTAAGTTAATTCATTTTTTGCAGAGAATAGTTATGAGCTAAAACTGTCTACAATTGTTTGCAAATTACACAAAAATGACTTATTACAGTATATATAAAACACCTCACATGTTTTAAATGTATTTTTATACTTTCTCTGTCCGAAAATATGGTATACATTACTTAAAAAAATATAGGATTAACGAAAGTAATATTATCTTGATCTTTTTTGTTTTTATTTTTAAATAACTGGTTGCTAGGCATATACAAATGGAGCGCGCATAGTTTTGCGTATAATACAAAAAAAAACTCGTATTTTATACAAAGTGAAACCCGTTGTTCTAATAAAATGACGTTCCAAATCGACTTAAATCACAACCGCCAAATAGTCTAGATATTATGTATTGGATCTTGACTTTTTCAATTCTATACAATCCTTACAATATACAGCTTCACCGAATACAATCGACGAACTGATTGAATGCGTAGAAAATGCGTTTAGTGCATTAAACATACCCTTGATAATGTTTTTCTAACATTGCAAACTTGACTAGAAGTAACCATGATAGCCAAAGGAGGGAATTCTTATAAGATTCCGCTCATTAATAAGGCAAAATTTCATCGTAAGGGACGATTACAAACAACATTATCATGTACCATACAAGCTGTGGAGACAGCCACGTTTTTTTAAATTAAAACTTTTTGTATTATTCTTTATTTTACTAGATATTTGTAACTATTTCAGAAATAAAATCATTCTAATTATTAATTTAAATTGTAAATGTATGTTAGCGAAAATATCATTATACAACATTCACCCTTTTTAACAATCGTGGGGTGCTATATCGTTCCTAAGGCATATTGTTTTATGTAAATATAATAGTAGAAAATATATCATATGATGTGCGAGACGTATTAGTTGATCAATAAAATCATGTCTTATTATTCATAAAATACCTTTTTTATTAGGGTTTTGTAGGTATGACCATCAACCCTTATACCGTCATTTTGTCGTCTGTCTGTCTGTCTGTCTGTCTGTCTGTCTGCCTATCTGTCTGTCTGTCTGTCTGTTTGGTAAAAATTGTAGCCAAACGGCTAAACCTAGAGAGTTGAAATTGGCATGCCTGTACAACTTTTTGACCCGCACATAGGAAAAATACTAAAACATCTAAAAAACATATGCCCCTAAAAATATAAACAAATATGTGCTCACCGAAAAAAAAAATATTTTTTTAAAATTCTGAGTAGGGTATCAAATGAAAGCCCTTAGTACGTGGATTAACGATCAAAATTTTATTTTTGCAAAATAAATTATTTTGAAGCGATTTTTGTCAAAATTGTGCAAAAAAAATTTTGTCCCACACCCTGTAGCCCAGATGGTTTAAACTAAAAATCTGAAAAAATTCTAAGTAATGTATATTGGTGTGAACCGGAATAGTACAACAGGAATTTTTGATCAGATTATGTTTTTGGAAAATAATGCATTTTTTGTATTTTTAACCAAAATATGTTAAATATTTAATTCGCTATGTAACCAAGTTGATACGTCAGCGCTCATAGCGATGTGCGTTTAGTCATTGGATTTCTAATTTGTCAAACAGGTAACTTGCGAACTAGAGTTCGAATCCTGTCAATTTTATTTTTTTTGTTTTTTTTTTTTGCAGTTTTCTTTTGTTTAAATTATTTTGTCAAAATTCTAGTTATATTTTGGTAAATGTTGCATTTAATTTTTAAAAGCGTAAATTTAATAACCAGTGGGAAGTGTTGAAATTATAATTTAATTCTGTTTGATGTATACGAAATCAGAGGGCGGGGCTAATGATTTAAGCAACCAATAGAAGCTATAGGCGCAATTTTCAAAATCCTAATGAACCTTGCTATGTAAAAAAATACTGCACATATTTATAAACTTAAATAATGGTATTAGACATTCGAATTAAAATTCATAAAAATATATTTTGACATAAAATTTGTTTTGGCATCCCAAATAATCATCATTCAGTTATTAAATACCTGCAAAACCCTGAAATGTGTGAAAATTCACACTTCACATCAATTTTTAATATGTATATCATATTTTCGGACAAGAAAAATATCATAATTTATACCATATTTTCGGATGGAGGAAGTAATAAATTTCCATCTTTTTTCATTATTAAATACCTACAAAACCGTGAAATGTGGAAACAATTAAATGACGACACAACTCTGAAATTTGTGAAAATTCAAGCAGTTTTTTACAGTGCAAAAGACTAATCATCCTCTTATAAAATTTAAATATTCAAAGTGAAGAAATTAAAACCGTAACGATTTAATGTTAAACTATTAAACTAATCTATTTTTTAAGTAATGTAAAACTTCGGTGTCAGAAGTGGGATATTAGCTCGAACCACCATAGTGTTCTTTGGCTCTAGATGTTCTTTATTAATTATTCAGCAATCTGATTAGCGAAATTTACCCATTAACATTCAAATAGCGTGCAAGAAGTTTTCTCTTTAAGGATATTTGGAGTTGATGTGTTGCTGAATTATACCATAATTAATAGAAGATGATAGCTGAAAAGAAGTTGCTAGTTTTAAACATAAAATACGTAGGTCACAAGGAGAGTATTGAGGTAGGACTGTCTAAACAAACAGTTTATTCTTACATCATTAAATAGATCATTTAAAACTTAATAGATGCACTGATAAATAAATTTTATGTAGTCAGTTTCAGTGCAAGTGAAAACTTGTCAACACGACGAGATCATCGTGCGGTAATTTAATACAATTGCAAACGTAGTTTGTCAGAGGAGTGTTTGAGTAAAGAGTGCACGAGTTATGTAAATTAAGTAACCGGACTGGCAACATAGCATTTGATCTGGTAACATTTGGGACACGGGACTTGGATGGGCGCTTGGTGAACATGTGATACACCTTCAGTACGAGTTTGAATTCGCTAGAGTAATTTTGTTATCCGTAGCGATTTTTTTCGTGAAATAGTTTTTTCTAGTGCGTTCTGAAAATTAGTGACATTCATTTCGAGCAACAGTGTGCTGTAAGGTTTTGCTTCAGACTTGGGTACAGGGCAACGGAAACTTTTGCAAAACTTCAGCAGGCCTATGGAGACAGTATTTTGTTAAGGGCCCAGTTTTTTTGGTGGTTTAAGGCATTTTTAGAGAAAGAGAGTTTTTTGACGATGAATCACGTAGCGAAAGGCCTTCATATTCAAGAACCGATGAAAATGTCAACAGAATCCAGAATCTTGTGCGTTCAGTCGGTTGACAGTCAGAATGATCGGAGAAGAGTTGAATTTGACTCACATTACCGTTCATCAAATTTTGACCATTGGTCAAAATTGGGGTTGAGAAAAATACGCCTTGTCACACAGCAATTCCAATAAACGAGTTTTTGGCCTGTAAAAACATTTCTGTGGCTCCTCAGCCTTCATATTCGCCTGACTTGAGTCCTTGTGACTTTTTCCTCTTCCTAAGATTGAAAAATCACCTCAAGGAACGTCATTTTGGGACACTCGAAAACATTCAAACGTCCGCAACCGACCAGCTGAAAGCCAGTATCCAGTATCCGAGTTCCAGCACTGATAAGAGGATTGGAAGAACCGTCTCCAGCGCTGTGTGGCTTCCTAAGGAAGTTATTTTGAGGGAGACAATATTGAATTGTAATTCTATTCGAATAAAAAATAATAATAATCAGTCCAGTTACTTAATTTACACATCCCGTATCTCCGTAATGTTTACTATATTTTTTTAGAATTGTTCAAGTCGGAGTACTGTGTTTCGTTTATATAAACAATTTCAAAGAGTAATTTTAAACCTTGATGATGATCCTCGTCCAGGAAGGTTCTGTGAAACAGTTACTCTTGTAAATATTGCTGCGGTTTAAAAACTGCTCGATGAAAACAGGCGAATTACATACAGGCAGATAGAGAAGTCTTTGCACATTAACGCACCAACTATATTTTCATTTTTTTGGCGACCATCTGAAAGTTAGGAAATTTTGCACGCTATGGATACCCCACAACTTGACTGACCCACAAAGAGCAATAAGAGTTGAATGGTGGCGAAAAATGTGTCGAAAAAAATAAATGGGACAATCGAAATACGTGAACTCATATTACATTACAGGCAGATAGAGGAGTCTTTGCACATTAATGCACCAGCTATGCAGTTCTTCGCGACTATCTGGAAGTTAGACAAGTTTGCACGGTATGGGTACCCCACAACCTGACTGATACACAAACAGCAATAAGAGATGAATGGTGGCGAAAATTGTTACAAAAAATTGAAATGGGACACTCCAAATACGTAAACTCCATTGTGACAGGGGACGAAACATGGCTTTATATTATGATGTGCCATCAATGTCAAGAAACAAGATATGGCTCATTGAAAACGAAGAAACTCCAACCGAGGTAAAACAATCAAGATCTATAAAAAAGAAAATGATTGCCTATTCTTCAGTAAGTGAGGGATTATTACGAGAATTATTCTAGAAGAGCAAACAACAGTTATGGCCAAGTGGTACGTTGAGTTTTGTTTGCCTCAGTTGATTCAGTCTCTTCAAAACTTGCCACATTCACGCCTTGACACTTGGTGCTTGCATGAAGATAATGCCCCGCGCAGAGCCGTAGGAACGGGTTGGCATCGGGACACTGGCCAGGGGCGCGAGGTAAAGTGAGGGCGCGCGGCTTAACTAGGGACGGCATTGTGTATACTTTGTCATTGCGAAGGAGAGGATCTTTTTTTGCTCATTACTTGGATTTTGGGAGTTAAGAACCTTTTTTTTACTATTCACTTGAAGTTTGAGAGATGAGGACCTTTTTTTGGATTTAGAGAGGTGAGGATCTATTTTTTTTTTTTTTGCTCATTACTTGGGTTTTGAGAGGTTACGACCTTTTTTTTGCTCATCACTTAGATTTTGGAAGGTGAGGAACTTTTTTTTGTTTAGTCAATTTACTTTATTTGCCAAGAGCGCCAAAAACATTGCTACCGCTCTGGCCGCGCGCACCGCGGTCAACTAATTACAAAAAAATTTTATTAATAATTGTGTACAAGTATTAGAACATCCTCTGTATAGTTCTGATCTTGCTCCGTGTAACTTTGGATTCTTCTCTTTTATCAAGGATAAGCTTAAAGGCCGCCATTTTAAGAGCGATGATGGGCTTCTGGCAGCCTGGGCTAAACCTGTGCAGAAAAACCAACTGAAAAGTGGGAAGACATTTTTAACACTTGGTTTATACCTATGAGGAAGTGTTTTGAACGTGATGGGAAGTACTTTGAAAAAGTTTAAAATGTAAGCCCGTGTCTCAAAACTTTCCTAACGCGCAACGTATTTCTGATACGTATAACTGACACTCGTACATGTATGATTATTCCTAACAAATATAAAAACACAGTTAAATTGTTTTCTATTTGTTATTTAAAATTAATAATTTTATTTTAAACAAAAACATGTTATTTATAAAAAATAAACATTGTAGATATTGGTTTTAGCAATCCATTATTATTTTTGTGTTTATTTTTTTATACACTATTTAAATAAAACTAAACTGAAATATAATTCTTTTTGTTAAACAAAGTATAATAATATAACATTTTTATAACAACAGTTTGATTACATTTTTTATAACATTCGATTAAATATTCTATTGTAAATATATATTTGAACATCGAAACACCAGTGAAATTACGAATATATGCAGAACGTTAAAATTTATCTGCCACGATTAGTATATCTGGTATTATCAGAGGTATGATATATGAGGAGGTTGCATTAAAAGTTGTTGTATTCTTATGTTTATTGAGTATTTATTTCAATAAAAAAATACGTGAATACATTAATGAAAGTATTTGCCATCGGAAGATATGACTTTTTCCCACTTTTCTGGCAGAAGTTGAATTCCGCAACGAAAAAATGGTCTTTCTTTTGAGCCAATCCATTCAGCAACCTAATTTTCTACTTCTCTGTAGTTATGGAAATGCGTATCTTCCAAAGAGTGTTGCATCGATCGGAAAAGATGGTAATCGTTTAGGGCCAGGTTCATAAAATACGCTGGGTGCAGGAGAATCTCCCATTCGATCTCCATCAGTGTTTGTTTCACGGCTATAGCAATATGGGTCCAAGCATTGTCATGGGGAAGAATCACTTGTGATTTTTTTAAATTATTATTATTAGGTACAACATTTTTGGTGCTTCAACATCTAGGCTTTTAACACCCGGTACAGTGTTCTTTTTATAAAATTTTGTACATATTTATGGCCTTAAGATAATTTATAATGTTATATTCCATTGTAGATGAGGGTGTAAGTGCTTGTGCAATATCTCTTGGTATGTTGTATAATTGCCTTTGGTGACTGTATTTTGTACAGTCGGTGATGGTGTGCTTTACTGTTAGTGACGTGTCACAAGTGTCGCATTTTACTTCTGGTGATTTTTGAAGTAAGTGTTTGTGTCACGTTGGAGTGTCCTGTTCGTAGTCTTGTGAGTACTACTTGTTCTCTTCTGTCTTCTCTTGCTGGCCATTTTTCAATATTTTCTTTTATTTTTCTTAGTTTGCCGGTAGTGTTCCTCCAATATTTGTTCCATTCTTCCTGTATCTTCTTAATGAATTTGGTGTAATCACATTTTGGAATTGGTATATTTATTTCAGAGGTGGTGATTGCTTCTTTCGCTGCTTTATCTGCTTTTTCGTTTCCTCGCAACCCTATATGAGATAGTATCCATAGGAGAGTGATTTGGTAGCTGTTGTTTCTTAACGATTGCATTTTGTCCTGTATTTTCTTTACTGTTTGATACTTCGGGTGTGGGAGGATCAGTACAGATTATGTATTTCTTTTGTTCTGTGTTGTTTTCTTCTATTTTCTCTATACCTTTGAGAACACCATGAATTTCTGCAGTGAATTTAGACACGGAGGATGGAAGGTGAACTTGTGATTTGATGCAATTGATGGTCGTTTTCGCATCAAATTATCATTCAAACCCTCCAATTGTTGTCGATAACGTTCGGTGATTGTTTTCTTTAGTTTTAACAGCTCACAATACACAACATCCTCCAAATCCCACCAAGTAGAGAGCATTGTGACCGTGGATGTTTCATCTTGATATCGACGTTGATGGTTGACCAGGATCATCCCATGATTCTTGCGTTTCAGGGTTGTTGAAATAGATTAATTTTTCATCGCTGGTCACGATACGCCACAAGAAACTCTTCTTTTTATGTCTTGCAAGCAATTTGAGATGTTTAAATGTCATTTTTTGTAAATTCATGTGTTCTTTCTGGATCTTTCTCATGGCTTTCTAACGTCGTGAAATAGTTGATTTATCGACTTCGAGCTGTTGAACCAATTGAGTGTTTGAGTAGGGTTTTCTTCCAATAGAGCTTGCAATTGTTCATCTTCGAACTTTTTCAAATGACCGTTGTTTGTCGTGAACGTCACAATCACCATTTTTGAATCGTCGAAACCAATCTCTACATACTGTTTCTGATGGAGCACATTCACCATAAGTTGTCACAAGCAATCGAAGATCGTCAGCTGCACTTTTTTCAAATCAAAGTAGTGTAGAAGTACACATCGGAAAAATGACTTATTGCGTTCCATTTTAATTCAGTTATAGAAAAGCACTTATGTAAACAAAGGATGACGTCTGATGACTGGTCAAAAGAACAATCTTTTTTGAACATAGATTAATTAGACAAATGTCACATCAGGAACAACATAACCTTTTGTTTGATTATTTCGTTAACGTCAAAAAACATTTTGCCCATTTTGCATCTTCCCGCATCTTCATTTAATTTTAAAGTATATGTAATTTGTTTTCCTTTATTCAATAAATACGAGGGGAAGTCAGTAATTAGGTCACAAACCGATATTGGAAAGCTGAAAATAGCAGTGAGCTATTTCCAAAAGTGTCATTAGTTGGCAGCACAATTCAGCTTGATAAAACTTAAGTGACAGTTGCCGTGTGTGTGCGCAGGCAGAGTGAAAATGGCGATCGTGCTCGAAGAGTATACTGCGGAAGAGCAGCGTGCTGTTTTGCATTTTTTCGTGGACAAAAGGACTTCGTGCTAAGGATATCCATAGGGAAATGTATCCTGTTTACAGTGAAGAGTATTTGTCGCGTAAAGCAGTGTACAACTGGGTCGAGAAATGCCCTCAAGGGCGCTTACAAGTTGTTGACGAACAGCGAACTGGGCGCCCAATTCATATGGCGAATGGTGCAACAATTCGACGGGTGGAAGAGATGGTTCGAGCTAACAGGCAGGTTACAATAGACAGCATAGCAACTGCAATAAGATATTCACACGGTTTGGTCTACAATAAAGCATCTTTGGGGCAAACGTTTGGCGAGTGATAACGATGTTGAAAGAGAGGTACGCATATGACTGAGACTGCAGCCTAAAGACTTTTATACAGCAGGCATTGGTGCATTGATAAAGCGATGGGATAAGTGTATTAATGTTGGTGGAGACTTTGTTGAAAAATAAAACTTGTTTTTGGCTAAGTATTTCTTTGAGTATTTTTTTAAATAACCTTGTGATTTAATTATTGATTTTCCCTCGTATATCTTTGCAATGTTAATATCCATTGTTTAGACATTTATTTATTTTTGAGGTTTACTGGTTAAACTTTCAAGTAACCGCATAATTTCTGTGTGCTTGAGGGGAAGGGGGAAAGCTAACCTCAACCACTTTGTTCAGGTGGTGGGGGAACTTAACAAATTTCGAAGGAACAAATTTTAAAAAAAAAGATCGTTTTCAGTTATGTTCAGCGTTGTCAGTCTATTCAGTATGAAAGAAAACGCCTACTGATGACGAGTACGTGTGTTTTTTTTTTTCCTTCTGACTGTTGGCTGTAGCAGATTTGGCTATTAGCCAGGTAGTAAAGGAAGAGATTAACGGTTTTAAAATTACGTTTATAATTTGATATTTTCTGATTTAATATAGTTAATTTCATGAATAACTAGAGAGTTAGCAGCAAGAAGCGTCTGAATATTGGCAGGTAATGATATGTTTTGGAAAACCAAATTTTGTATGAATATGTTACGATTTGCGAAAATGAATTGGGCATTCAAACAATGGTTCGAATCGCTGACAAACAAATTAACACACGGACAGAACGGAGAAGTACCCATATTAATTCTATGCAGATCATATGGAGAGAAGGTGTGATTAAATCTAAGCCGAATAAAAGTACATTTAAAGGACCTGCTTTGGTGGGAAGAAAAGCAAAGCTTTCTAGGAAGGAGGGGTTAAATTGCCATAGTCTGATCATTTGAACTGCAGAGAATCTATGTATTCTTGTTGCCATTAGTTGTACATGGCAGATTTGAAGATTGCCATAATCTCATTACTGTTTAGAGGAACATTTACAGCTGCTTCTTTGACTAAAAGATGTTGTAACTTCCAAAAAATAATAACGATCTGTCCCCGAACGAAGCCAGGCGGGGCAGCTAGTATTCGATAGAACTATGGACAATGTGTTTGCGCTCTTAAGGGAGTAAGGGCAAAAAGTTCTAAATTTTAATGACATTGTTTATGCAACAAGACATTTTTAATAAAAATTTCAAACAAATTTCCAAAATTAAGAGACAGAGATTAATTATTTTCTAAAACTTTATAACTTTGTAAAAATTTCTTCAAAAGTATTAAAAAAAATTTAATTAAAATCTTACAACTTTAGTAGACTTGAAAAATGTTAAAAAAAAGTGAAAAATATTGATTAATAAAGTATAAATAAGGTATTTAAATTTCAGCGTGATATCTGAAATTCTGAAATAAAGCTAATCTTGTAAATTATACTGATTAATAACTGAAAAATATGAATATATTTTAACTAAATTAATTTTCCGAGAAATTACTAGACTAGCTGGAGTACCCGTTTAAATTTCTTATTAAACAGTTTTAAACCCGAAACAACCCCTAGAATAAAAGTTTGAAACCTTATAGCATTGGCGGCGCTAGTTGGGGATCAGGGGGGGCATAATTCCTTGGAGAAAAGTGTATTTTAGAAGTGAGGTCCTTTTTTATGCTATCACTTGAATTTTCATGTGTAAATAATAAAAAAAATGATTTCAAATATTTTCTCCCCCCCCCCAAATTTTATTAAAAAATATCCCCCCTTCCCCCAGATTTTAAGAGCTAGCGCCGCCACTGCCTTATAGTAGGGTGATCATTTTCTTAAGAAGGCAATGCGGGTCCTCACTTCCCAATAATAAGTAAAGAGCAAAAAAAAAACAAAAAGTCCTCATCTCCTCAAATGCAAGTCAAGTGCACAAAAGTTAGAATACGGGACAATTTGCGGGACATGTCTTGTTGCGGGACACACAATCAAAATGCGGGACGAATGGTCTACTCATAGCCTTATAATCCTGGATCTACTTTACCAAATTACGCGAAAATATGTCCAGCCGTTTTTGTGTGAATTTCGGACGGACAGACAGACAAAAATTGATTTTATTATATCTATATTAATAAAACTGGATGCTATATCTGATTTTGTTTGTTCAGCTTCATATAAATATATATATATATATATATATATATTATATTTGATTTCTATACGTTTCAGATGATTAAAAGCAATTTCCGCAAAAAAATCAGTTTGTGTCTGACTGTCTGTCCACCTGTTTATCTCTGTCTTCTGTATGACTATCTGTTTGTCCAAGGTTTACGTGAAAACAGCCGGCCATATATTCGCTTAATTTGGTATGATGACAGAGTGAAACCAAGATTCGAACATAGGCTATATCAAGCCTGGGCAAATTGAGACCCGCGGGCCGGATCTGGCTTAAATTCTATCCGGCCCGCCGAGCAATTTATAAATTATTGTGCCCTGCAAATATATTAGTCTGTCCAATATTCTTTCAAATTTTCATTCTTTCCAATTTTCTTTTCAATTTTTACCGACCGCCAACATATATAAGGGAGGTATTGTGATCATACCGATTTTGACATTTCGAGATTTCGATGGATCTCTACGAATTGAGGTCCCTACATAACGTTTTGACTATTTTTAGCATGGTGTCTGTCGGTCCGTGTACACCTGCAGAGCAAATTCGTCTAAAAAGATTTTTATAAAATTTCACATTTAAGCTTTTGACATCAATGGCAGGAGTTGATCAACTTTTGGTAAAAAATCGGTTAACTAGAAATGGGAATTTACTCGTGTCGGTTTTAAGATTTTTTCAAATATTTCACAACAGAGAAATATTTCAAATATTTATTTAAAAAAAATTATTTAATAAAAGTTGCTATAAAACCAATAACTAACAACTTTTATTTAAGACATTTTTTGATGAAACGAAAAATTTTTGATAAACTTTTCGAAATTTTTTCTAAGTATTTTTTTTTTTTTGGTTTAAGTAGAACTAGATTTTAATAACTAGTTTTAGATCATTTTGTTTAGCAAAAGCCCTCTTTAGTCATTAAAAAGTGAATTCGTGAGACCTTGAAAAATTAAAATTCCATTTAGTTCCTCTTAAACGTTTGAAATAACCTATATCTGTCTGTCTGTCAATCTGTACGGTGGAATTTTTTACCCAAACGGCTGAACCTAGAAAGTTGAAATTTGTCATGCTTATACAACTTTTTGACCCAAATATAGGAAGTCTATTGAAAGCTAAAAAAACATCGCGGGAAAATATAAATAAATATAAATGTCTTTTAGTCTTTCATCATTTTGTTTAGCAAATATCAACTTCAATCATAAAAAAATTAGCTCGTGGCAACTTAAGAAAATTTAAATTCCATTTGGTTCCACTTAAATGTTTAGAATAGTCTATATATATATTTTTTTTTTTTAAATAAAAAAAAATGGAAAATTTGTATTAATAATCACACAAAAAATCAAAATGTAATGAAAATGACCTTTTATAATGACAGTTAAGTGAGAAAAAATGTCTTTTAATATTTTTGATAATTTTGTTTAGCAAAGGCCAATTTAAATCATTAAAAAATTAGCTCGTGGCAACTTAAGAAAATTTAAATTCCATTTGGTTCCACTTATATGTTTAGAATAACCTACACATTTTTTTTTTTTTTTAATTAAAAATATTGGAAAATTTGTATTAATAATCACACAAAAAATCAAAATGTAATGAAAATGACCTTTTATAATGACAGTTAAGTGAGAAAAAATGTCTTTTAATATTTTTGATAATTTTGTTTAGCAAAGGCCAATTAAAATCATTAAAAAATTAGCTCGAAAACTTAAGAAAATTAAAATTCAGTTTCGTTCCGCTTAAACCTTTAGAATAGCCTATACATTTTTACATTTTTTAAAGATAAAAAAATGAAAAATTTGACAAAAATGACACAAAAAATCAAAATGAAATGAAAATGACATTTTATAATGACAGTTAACTTAACCTATTATTTGCAATGCAAGTATGATTTACAAAACTTTAACAAAATGTCCAAAAGCCCGATTTATTAGATAATAATTACTAGATTTCAAAATCTAGTTCCGCTAACATTTGGAAAAGGCTATAGCTTACAAATTAAGCACTGTTTAAACAAAATAAACCGACTTTAGTACCAAATTTCTTATAGTTATTGGGTTGTTAACATAAATCCGTTCGTTTTTATTTTTTTTTTTCACCTTTTATTCAATAAAATATACATTATAAAATAAACTTTTATTATCATATGTATAAATTTTCATTTATCAAGTCCATTATTTTCTATCACTTTGGACAAACGCTCAGGCAATTTCATAATGCCATCTTTCCAGGGTTCCTTTTTTGCTCTCGAAAAATCTATCCAGGTGAATTTTGATATCGTCCACAGAAATTTTTTCCAAAGGGAATTTTATAGAAAGCAGAACAAATGGTAGTCGGATGGTGCGATGTTGGACTATATGCTCCAACTGCCATTAAAATTCACCTGGATAGATTTTTCGAGAGCAAACACGGAACCTGCTGGAGAGATGGCATTATAAAATTGCCTGAGCGTTTGTCCAAAATACGAAACCCCCATTTAGTTCCGCCTCAACCAGAGAAATTAAGGCAATTAGCCAGGATAATTATAAATTTTCGTGTTAAAATTATCAACAGATTCAAACCCGAGACCTTAGAAACGCAGGACACGTATGTTACTACTATACTACACCAGTCGGCTTTTTCATTTCAAGTAAAAATTTAAAATAACAAATTTAAAAAAAAAATACCGCAAAATTAAACCAGTGGCGAAAGGAAACCTCCGCTAGACTTGTACCCCATAAAAAAAAAAATTTTAAAAAAAATGTAAACTAAAAAAAAAATAATGTTTTTTAAATATTTAGATAAATCTTCAAAAATACATCAAATTATGTTCTATACAAATTTTTGTCCAAGGCTTGCTTTACTAGTTACGAATTAATTATCATGACCATGGAAACGTTACATATAAGTATGAAAAAATTGAGATTTGGAAAAATTTTAAATAATTTTACAAAAAAATTTCGAAATTTTTCGTTTTATCAAAAAACGTCTCAAATAAAAGTTATTAGTTATTGCATTTATAGTAACTTTTGTTCAATAAATTTTTTCGAAATATTTTTCTGTTGCTAAATATTCGCAAAAATATTAAAATCGACACGAGTAAACTCCCATTTCTAGTCAACCGATTTTCATAAAAAACAATAGGGTTCTTCCTATTTAATAGTAGAATTTTTTAGTACTAGAACGAACTCTTTAAGTTAAACCGTTTTTGAGTTATCGTGTATACACACAGACACACACACACACACACACATACGGACGGCACTTCGAAAATAGGTATTTTGGATTCCCTGGACCATGAAACGTGGTCATCCGTCAAAATCTCGACATCGAAAATTTTCGCGATTACAATACTTGCCCCTTATATATTAAGGTCGGGCAAGTAAAAATATCACTTCAAAATGAACACAAACCATTAAAATTCTCAATAAAAAACTTCACCCAAATTGTCAAATAATCACAAGAAAAAAAAAATCTAAGTGAAATGTGATTTTTCACACATTTCAGGGTTTTGCAGGTATTTAATAGGAGTAAGAAGTCAACATAATACTCGATGTGTATATTTATCACATCAAAATCAACACTTTTTTTCATAATCACTTTCATTCGTTATTTGAGAACTAAGAGCATCCATTTAATTTTTATAAACAAAATTTAAATAAGTTGACACACATTCTAGCGTTTTTTTCTGCATTTGCTTCGAGTCTTCATTCAAGTCTTCATTAGATTAATAAGAAATATTTTACAGTGTAGAGTGTAGTGTGGTGTGTTGTGAGTAATTCAGTTCGCAACTATTAAAAAAATATATTATTTTTTTAATATTTTTAATTCCAAAAAAATACACGCTCTATCTTAGCTATAAATACAGAAAATCCATAACATTATTAGCCATAATTTAGCCATGAATTAAAAAAATAATTAATATTTTTACACAAAAACTGCCATATTTTCCAAAAACACAATCTGATCGAAAATTCCTCTGGTATGTTTCCGGCTCAGATTAATATACATAACATATAATTTTTTCAGATTTTTAGTTTAACTCTTTTTGGTAAAAAGGTGCGGGACAAGAACTTTTGCAAATTTTTGGTTAAATTCGTGTTAAAAGAAACGAATTTCAAAAAATTATCTATCGTTCCGTAATCTACGTCTTAAGAACTTTCTTTTGATACCACATAATAAATGTTAAAAAAATATTTTTTTATCAACGACAAAAAAAAACGACATTTTTCGTAAAATTTATCTGATCAAAAATTTCTGTTGAACTATTTGGTTCCTATCAATGTTCATTACGGAGATTTTTTTTAGATTATTAGATCAATCCCTCTGGAAGATAGAATGGAGGACAAAAGTTTTTTGACACATTTTTTGTAAAAATCGAATAAAATATTGATTTTTCAAAATTATTATTTTTTGTTGATCCACACATTAAGAGGATTCCTTTAATATGCAACTCAAACTTTTAAAAAAAATATTAATTTATTATTAAATACCTATTTGTTTATATATATCTCGAGATGTGTTTTTTTTTAATTCTCCGTATTTTTTCTATATGTGGGTTAAAAAGTTGTTAAGCATGCCAAATTTTAATTTTCTACGTTAAGCCCTTTGGCTACAATTTCTACCGTACAGACAGACACATGAGTGACGTTATATGGTTTTTTTGGTGGCATACCTACAAAACCCTAAAATTGAAATAACCTTACCAAGCTCTGTTTCCGTGACAACTTAAAAAAACGAAACTCCTCTTTAGTTCCGCATAAACCAAAGAAATTAAGGCAATTAGTCAGGGCAATTATAAGTTTATCTGTTAAAAATTTCAACAGGATTCAAAACCGAGACCTTAGCAACGTAGGACACGTATGTTACCGCTATACTACACCGGTTTATTTGTTGTTAAAAAATTTAAATTAAAAAAATTTAAAAAAAATTAATTTTGCCGGGAAATAAAAAATATTCACTTCAAAATGGAACACAAACAATTAAAATTCTCAATAAAAAAAAAACCTCATTGTCAAATAATCACAAAAAAAATTACAGAATATTTGTAATAATTCGTACACCAAATTTCTGGCAATATAAAATGTCATAGAAACAATAATATTTGTAAAATTTCAAATATAAACGAAGTAAAAATTAAATATATTTATGTTTTATTGTTGACAAAGACTTGTTTACATTATTTGGTGTATTGTTTTTTGTTGTTCAAATATTAAAATATTAAACAAATATTAAAATATTAATTAAAAAAATTAAACTTACCTCAAATTAAAAAAAATATCCACTTCAAAACAGAGCACAAACAATTAAAATTGTTGATAAAAAAAACTCACTCACATCGTCACAAAATCACAAAAAAATAATTTCACAAAATATTCGTAAGTTTTCGTAATAATTCGTACAATATGCTCGGCGCGAATTTTCGTGTTTACGATCACAGCACCAGGTAAAACGGCACAACACAGAACATAGTCACGACTCAATCCTTACTGTCGCATACGCTATCCCTGGGAATATGGACCAGAGAGGCTGTACTTAGTGCGCAAATCTTCCACTTGGAGCGGGCATGCGCATTGCCACAATCGATATTATCGGTTATACCAGTTAGTATCTTATGATCCTTCAAATTATACTTTAATTTTTTATTTTTTTAAAAATATTTTTTTATATGAAAATTAACTTACAAAAATTATAGTGTATTACGCTCAGTTTCGCAGAGCCGTGCTGTGGCATGGACGTATGGAGCGATCACTCCAAACGCCTGGACCACGAGGGCGCCATTCAGATATTTCACATTTGTATATTTTGATAATATTTTTAAAATACAAGGGCTAATTTTAATTTTTTATAAAAATTAAGAAAGAAAAATTTTTTTGGACAAACTGTTTTATTGCTTTTCAAAATATTTGCCTTTAAAATTTATACGCTTTTGCATGCGTTCAAACCAATTCTCGAAACATTTTTTCCACTATGAAGTTGGTATCTCAAAAACAAGGTTTTCGAAGGCTTCAACAGTTTTTGCGCTCTCCACGCATTTTTTGTTTGACACTGTGGTACAAAGAAAAGTCGTTAGGGGATATACCAGGTGAATACGGGCAATGAGACATTAATTCGATGTTTTTCTCCTTCAATAATCATTTAATAATTGTTTGACAATCAAGTTTTTGATTGTTTTTTCTGATTTTGTCGATGACTTCTGGCAAACAAATTGTTGTATACCATTCAGCATTAACTGTTCTTGCAGTGCTTCGTGAACGAACAACTTTTGTGGGTTTTGGTTCAACATACGAGAGAATTTTTTGATTAGATTGTGTTTTTGGAAAATATGTCAGTTTTTGTGTAAAAATATTAATTATTTTTTTAATTCATGGTTAAATTATGGCTAATAATGTTATAGATTTTCTGTATTTATAGCTAAGATAGAGCGTGTATTTTTTTTTTGAATTAAAAATATTAAAAAAATAATATATTTTTTTATTAGTTGCGAACTGAGTTACTCACAACACACCACACTACACTCTACACTGTAAAATATTTCTTATTAATCTAATGAAGACTTGAATACGAAGCAAATGCAGAAAAAAACGCTAGAATGTGTGTCAAATTATTTAAATTTTGTTCATCTTGGAAGACCCAAACAGCGGACTGTGGCTTAGTTTCCGGTTCATATGAATAAATCCAAGTTTCATCACCTGTAACGATGTTGTATACGGATTTTTCAGTGCTTAAGTTATTTTTTTTAGCATTCCCTTACAGTCTGCGATATGCCAAAGGATGCCTCTATCTCACGGTAAGTCACATGCTGATTTTCTTCAATCATTTTGTGCACAGCATCGATGTCTTTTTGAATCACAACCGATTTTCGTAGACTTTCACGTGATTCATCACTGACGGACGCACGAGCACGTCGAAATTCTGGAAACCAATTGTAAACAAATAAATAAATTTCTGATTGTTCTTCATTACCAAAAGTTGAACGAAGCAAATCTATGCATTGTTTAGCACAATTCCGAAATATAAGGCAACCCTCGTATCTTATTTTTTGACTTTGATGACACATCATAATAACAAAGCCATGTTTCGTCCCCTGTCACAATGTAGTTCACGTATTTCGAGTGTCCTATTTCAATTTTTTTTTTAAACATATTTCGACACCATTCAACTCTTGCTATTTGTGCATCAGTCAAGTTGTGGGGTACCCATAGCATGCATACTTTCCTAACTTTCAGATGGTCGCGAAGAATTGGAATAGCTGGTGGATTAATATGCAAAGGCTCCTCTGTATATCTGTATGTAATTCGCTTATTTCCATCGAGTAGTTTTTGGACGAAGATCATTGCCTAGGTTAAAAATTTCTTTATACCAACGAAACACTGCGCCCCGTCTGTGTATTGCCTGCCATAGTTGCCAAAAGTATTCGTTATGTCTCTGCTAATACCGCATAAGTGGCTTTATTGTCTGCAATTATTTATTAAACTCCACTGATATTAAAGGTCTTTAACCTCAGCTCTTATATAAAATCTTGTTATTTATTCTTTTGATCGGATAATAAAGTAATGTAGAAGAATGTCACCTCAAACCATATATCGGATCTCACCCTGGAAAAGTACTAGTAAGAAATTGAATTTTTACATTTGTTAGGGGTTGCTCCAGTTTTCTTGTGTATATAAAAGTTATTTTAGGTCACGGTATATTGTCGGAGTAAGTGAATTTTCAATACTGTCGGCGTGTTCTACAGCCACCACAGTTAAATGTTTCGATGTAACGTTCAGAACCGATTGCGACTCAATCAGGTGATGGAATACAACCGTTACTAACACAATGTCGAACCGTGTATACACATAAATGTTAAAGCTGAGTTTGACAACGTTGCATTGATTCAATGTTACTATGTATTAATATTAATTTATTTAATAATAACGAACATTTAAGGCTAACGAACATTAGAACATATTGCAGCGCATTGCAATACAATACCAAAATTGGAATGGATCGCTAACACTTATTTTAGATGAGTAATCGTACATTGTTGGTCGAGCCACAGCAGGCCGCATTGACTGATCACTTGGCAGACGAATTTTTGCGCGTAACCCGCTGTGGCCCATCCCGCCACAACACAGTGTGCGATGGTAGGCGGAATTGTGCGAACCTATTTGAAGGAACCTGGTGCAAATATTGAATTAAAACTGTTTATTAAAAAAGTTAAAATATCTCCCTTATTATTGAATAAACTATTTACTTATTGTTACTATGTAACAGATTGTAAATAAACAGAGAAGTCAAAAAAAAAAAAAATATTGACTAAACAGAAAAATAAGTACAACAAAAATTGTTTATAGGAAGAAAAAAAAAGTTCAATATATTTTTTAAATCAGTTGGATATTTCGGGAGTTATAGGGGGACCCTTATATAGACATTAGACATTAAAAAACTTAGAATAAATAATTGGTGAAACGTTGCCCAATCAAGGTCTGCAGTGCCAACTATGATGATGATGATGATGTATAAGGTCATTCCACAACAAGAGGTGTTGGGCTCCCATAAAATTAAAATCTACATATCGCTACATGAGTTCGAAAAAGAAATAACTTGAAATTTTTACAAATAGAGTTATTACTGAAAAACTTCAGAAAATAGTAACCAGTATCAGTTTCAAAAGGGAATCAATTCATAATATCAGTATTTTGTCTGTAATTGAACAGAATTTCTTTTTTGAAACTGTTACTGGTTAAAATTTTCTGAATTTTGTCAGTAATAACTCAATTTGTAAAAAGTTATTTCTGTTTTGAACTCATATAGCGATATATCTCCCTTATTATTGACTTAACAACAAAATCATATATGACAAAAATAATTTATAATTTGAAACCATTTTTTTTTTTTATTTTAATGAATTTTTTCATTTAGATAAATATTTGGGGAGTTACGGGGGAGCATCTTAAAGCTAAACTTTAGAAATACAAGTATCTCCCTTATTATTACCTTGACAGCCAAAATGAATGACAGACAGAGAAAATAATTCTTTTTCGTTGTATATACTTTTTCGATTGAAAGAATATTTGGAGAGTTACGGGAAAACACCTTAAAACTAAAATGTCACCAATTATTTATTTTACATCAATAATGTGTATGAGGACACATTTTTTTTTCTCTCTTCAATGCACTTTTTAATAAAAGATATAGGGTAACTGCAGCGAATTTCGACTACCAAATTTATTTATTTTTTAATTTACGTACTATTCAATATTTTGGTAGGAAAGTGGTCCCAATCGATACCTCATTCACTTATCTTTAGGTGCTAAATATTTTCACGATGAAACAAGCTGTTATTACAACTTAAGTTAGACATAAAACTAATAAGAAAAAAACGTTGATTTCAAAAAAGTGATGTTAATATCGACTACCCTAAAATTTTAAGATAATCAACGTTTCTTGTCTCTTTTACATTTTATTTAGGTAAAAGAATACAATAATCGAGACTTTTAGTAAGACGTGATTTTAACTGTCGTCAAATTAGGTAAGTGAAATATGCATGCATGTAATATCGACTAGTCCGTAGTAGCTTCATTCCTCTAGTCGATATTACCTGCAATCAAATCTGTTTTATTTAGCTTGTGATATTGTAGCAAAATATTATGAAAATCAAATTTTACCAGCTAATATATATGTATTTGGATCAGTTCTTATCAATTTATTCAATGCAAAATATTTTGTTCAACTTTCCTTTGATAAACAACTGCTGATTAAAATCAATAAACAAATATTTTAACACTTAAAAAATATTAATATCTACACTGTTCGTCTAACGACATTCACACGTGGTTTAAAATAAAGTGAGGTTAGTTTTTCACATAAACATAGTGTTACATTATACTACCGCTATATGGCAGCAATTATTTAGAGAAGTAATGGGGTAGTCGAAATTACTTGCGTAGTCGAAATTAGCTGTAGTTACCCTAGTTGGGGAGCTATGGGGAGAGCTACCTATAAACGAAGTACCTCACTTTTTATTTTCTTAACACTGAATATATACACATAAGATTGTTTTAGAATAAAGACACAATTATTTTCTGTTCTAATTGAAATTGAAATATCTCATCATTTACATTAAAAAAAACGTACGAAGTATGGGTACTCCAGCTAGTAGATTATCTCTTGCACTTTTTCTCTTAGGCCCAGTCTTTCCACCTTCAGGTAAACCTCTAGGAAACTATCTAACAGATAAGATTATGTGATACTTTCTGAGCTGAATAAATATCATCCCGTATTTCAATACAAATGTATCTATGGGATAGTTATGTAACGGATAATGAGACTGACGTATTGAATTCACTGATTGGTATTGACATTTATGCAGCAGATGAAGTTCCATATAACCTTATCTGTCAGATTGTTACTTAGAGGTTTACCTGAAAGTGGAAAGACCGGGTCTAAAACAATTAGGGAATCTGGAAACAGTAGATTTTTTGGAAACTCGAGTTTTTAGGACTTGGCGAATTCGAGTCCTAAATTTTGAAAACTCATCGAGTCCGGATCTAAATCTAAACTGAAATTAATAAGCGAAAACGTTTAATATTTTGGAGCTCAATAAAGATTCTTATAGGTGCAGTTTTTGTAACAAAAAATTTGTTAAAATTCGAATTATTTTATTATTACGTCACAAGATTGTCAACTGAAATTTGTGGTCGTTCCAAGAAATTAAAAGGAATATATACTGAAATTTATTTATTAATCAATATATTTATTTTCAAAACCTATATTTTAAAACTAGATATAACAATTTAATTGCTTTTTATCTTAAGGTAGAAATATTTGAGAAATACTAACGAGTACTATCAAAATATTTCTAGAAAGCACCTTTAGAATTTACTGGTTTTTACTTAATTTTAAAAACGTGGACTCGTCGAGTATTAGAGTCGAGTCCCGAGTCCGAGTAATTACCCAAATATTCGACCAGTCCGAGTCCAGTCGAGTCGAGTCCAGAAACCCTAGGAAATAACATATTTATTATTTTACATGTTAAATCGCTATGGCCGACAGGTCAGTTCACGTATATATGTATAGAGAGAGCAAAACAATTGTTTAATTTAATAATTCAATTAAATTTAATTTAATTCAATTCCAGAACAATTCTTTAAATACATAAACAAAAACTTATTTTTAATATATTAAATATCCCCAGCGAAGCCTGAAGGCTGTAGGTAGAATATCTCGGGTAGATATTTGTGCGCCTACTCGTTGATATACTTGAAGCCCGCTTACGACTGTGAAATGCTGGTTACGTGTTTGTTAATTTTATAAATTAGTTTTCATAAATATATTATTCATGGCAAAGTTTACTTCCTATAATTCACTCTAAGATTACGAACAGTGATAACAGGAAATATAAATTAGCTAACTTAATTTCAATAAGAGTTTTAGAAAACAGAATATTATATTTCTGTACTTAAATCATTTCATTATCAAGTTAGATTTTTAACAAATACAGTCTTTTTCTGTTGTCACGATAGCTATAGTCGCTTTCATTGGTTTAAGCGGAACTAGATTTTCAAATCTAGTAACTGTTACCGATTGATTGAAGCAGTTTTTTTATAATTTTGTTTGGGAAAAGCCAACTTCAATATAAAAAAAAGTAAGTAACGTAAGAAAGTTTAAATTCCATTTAGTGCCGCCTAAAGGTTTGAAGTACATAAAGTCGATTTTACACCCGGTCGTTGGGAAAAATCTTTACTGCCTAATCGATTTATTAAATTATAAACTGGAAAACATTGAAAACCGCTTAAAACTAGTATTTAATATTTACAATTTCATTTCGGTTTTGACACAATGTTATTCCTGATTCCGGTCTTTAAAAAATTCTAGTAATATCATTATATTGTTTTCGTTCTTGGTTTATCCAAGAACTAAAAATTCCTTGATCAAAGTTGAATGAAGGAGTTGGAAGTCGAAAGTTTTTCCGATTCCCGAATCTTCCAAAAAGCTTCGACTCCTCAACTCCTGTCTCCCGACTCCAACTTCCCATTCCTGGTACAAACATGGGTTAAAACCCTAAAAATGGGTCAGTTTAGAAAGTAGCATGCTTAAGTATTGGGTTGATGCAAAATTAACGACGATTATTTTTGGTATATAAGTACTCAACAAAAAAATTGCTGTATGGAGACGATCTATTGCTGTATGAAAATGATCGAGTTGAGCCAAATAGATGTCGCTGTTGTTGCTGAATTGCCACTTGCCGTTTTGTCCGGAATCTTCCACTGTTGACGCTCATCATCTTCATTTCACTAAAAGAAAATGCCGTTTGCAATGATCTCCCAATGGATGATTCCGCTTCTGTCCCACGTTTTGCACCACATTGCCTTCTTACTGTGGGCACCGTTTGCTATTCCTTTCAGTGTTTCACCCCGAGATACACAAACTTTCTTTTGACGTTTTTAAACAGCAACCACGATTCATCACCAGTGACAAAATTCTTCAAAAATGACGACTGCTCGTTTCTCTGCAGTAATTCGGTAAAAATTCGAACGCTATCGGGTTTGTTATTGTCGGATAGTTCGAGGTACTCATCCAGCCAATTTCAACACCTTTCCAAGCTTTTTAGGCGACGGACGATCGTGAATTGAAGTCTTCGGCTAGTAGCCGGGTCATGCTACCGTCATGCTACCGTCCTCTTCCACGGCTGACAAAAGTGCCTGAACGTCGAAATCCGATGGCCATCCTCTTCCTTCATCATCACTTTTGTCACCCAATTTGAACTTGTGGAACCATCTTTGAACTTGTTTTTGACTGATTGTTCCTTTGCCGAAAAACTCTTTCAGATCGCGAAAGGACTGTGCCTCTCTCTATTCTTTCTCGAAGTGTTAGAGCATTATATGACGAACATGAATATGATTTACGACATGCATTTTTTTCACCTAAAAACAGAAGAGTATTTTTGTAATGTATATATATAAAAGGCATGTCCTGACTGACTGACTGACTCATCACCGCCCAGCGCGAACCCCTGGGCCTAGAAACTTGAAATTTGGAGAGTATATTCCCTCCATGACGTAAGCACCCACTAAGAAGGGATTTCGAAATTCAACCCCTAAGGGGCGAAAAGGGGGGAAATGTGTTTTCACGGATTCTTTAATATCTCTTCGGGTCTATGGGATATCGACTTAGTTTTTGCTTACAAATATTACCCATACAAATGCCGAAAAACTTATTTCAGGATTTTGTCCTAATCAACCCCTAAAGGGGTGAATCTACAATCGGGGAGAATTTTACACCCCGTCGTATTTCCTGTGTTTGTTGAGTTATAAGGTTTCTTTTTGGCACATAGGTGTCTTTATATAATATCTCGAAATAGTTTTGACAGTTTTTTCAAATTTTACCTCTAAAGGGTGAAAAGGGGTGATATGTGATTTCAAGGATTCTTTAATATCTCTTAGGACCAATTTTTGCTTACAAAGATAACTTATACAAATGCCGTAAAAAAATTTCAGGATTTTATCCTTATCAACCCCTAAAGGGCTGAATCTACAATTCGGTTGAATTATACATCCCGTCGTATTTTCTGTGTTTGTTTAGTTGCAACATTCCTTTTTGGCACATAGGTGTCTTTTTTAAATATTTTGAAACGGTTTTGACAGTTTTTTTAAATTTCACCCCAAAAGGGTGAAAAGGGGTGAATTGTTATTTTAAGGATTCCTTTATATCTCTTAAGACTAATAAGAAACCGAATTGATTTTTGCTTACAAATACTACCTATGCAAATGTCCAAAAACCTATTTCAGGATTTTATCCTAATCAAATCCTAAAGGGGTGATTCTACAATCGGGGTGAATTATACATCCCGTCGTATTCTATGTGTCTGTTCAGTTACAACATTCCTTTTTGGCAAATAGGTGTCTTTTTAAAATGTCCCGAAATGGTTTTGACAGTTTTCTAAACTTCACTCTTAATGGGGTTAATGAATATTCTTTATTCGATAGAACGTTCCTTTTACATAGATATATGAAATTCGCAAAGTTGATTCCTTCCATGACGTAAGTACCCACTAAGAAGAGATTCTTCGAAAGTCGACTTCTAAGGAGCTAAAAAGGGGGTCAAATACGATTTCACCGATACAATAATTAAAAAAATAAAAATCATGATTTCGTCCCAATCCACTCCAAACGGGATGAATTATAGTACCCGTAGTTTTTCCTGTTTGTTGAGTTATAACATTCATCTTTGGCATATACGTGCCTTTTTTAAAACACCTTTTTCAAAATCTTTTCAAAAACAAGTGTTTTGACAGTTTTTTTAAGTTTCATCCCTAAAGGGGTAAATTGGTATTTTTTATTCGATAGAAAATCCAATGGATATTAAGACATGAAATTCGGAGCTTACATTCCCTTCATGACGTAAGAGACCAATAAGAAGAGATTTTTAAGGTGTGAAATGAGGTGAAATTTGATTTAGGGATGCCTCAATATCTCTTAGGCTCAATGAGATATCGACTTGGTTTTTGCTTACAAATGTTACCCATACAAATGTTTAAAACAGAAATTCACGTGTTTGCTCTAATCAACCCCTAAATGGGTGAATATGCATTCGGGGTGGATTATAAAAACCTTTGTATTTCCTGAGTTATAACACTTCGTTTTGGTACATAGGTTTCTATTTAGAATGCGTTTGATAGTTTTTTTTTAAATTTCGTTTATTTTAAATTTTATTTTTTATTCGATAGAGCGTCCCTTGACAAAGAGATATGAAATTCGGGAGAAACCCTTCGTATCTCCTGTGCTCCATGAGACCATCAATATACTGTAGCGAAGCACAAGTTTTCAGCTAGTTATGACATAAAGTAAGCGCCATTTTTCAACACAAAATAAAAACTCAGAAAAAATCGTCGTTAATATTGCATCATCCCAATAATTTGAAATAATTTATCAGAGATTCAACACATTTTAAAAAAGTGTGCATTATAATTTATATAACAAGATAGTTAGTTATGTGAAGGGTACATCTGATTTATGTTTAAAGAGCGTAAAGGCAGTATACTGAAGGTTTTTCATACGAAATACCCTGTCGTGTTACATGATATGACAAGCTTCACCTCGACAAGTCTAGTTAAGTACTGCGATATAAAAATCCACTGAAATCCTCCGCATCTTTACACACTTTTGTATATATTTAAAAAGACTTTTTAGTCACGGAGGGCGCACAGAGTGACTTTTAGTAAGGAGTGTCATTGTCATCGATTGAAGATTTCTTTTTATTAATCAAATAGTGGAAATCACATTTACAAACACATGGCCTAATTGCTAATACCATTAGGCACGTGAGGCGATTGCTGGGTCCACTCTTGATAGGGGTCCTGAACTGGACTATTTTTAGGGTTTTGTAGGTATGACCAAAAAACCCTTATACCGCCATTTTGTTGTCTGTCTGTCTGTTCGGTAAAAATTGTAGCCAAACGGCTAAACCTAGATAGTTGAAATTTGGCAGGCTTATACAACTCTTTGACCCGCACATAGAAAAAATACTAAAACATCTAAAAAACATATCCCCCTAAAAATATAAACAAATATATGCTTATCGAAAAAAAATATATTTTTTTACAATTCTGTGTAGGGTATCAAATGAAAGTCCTTGGTAAGTGGATTAACGATCAAAATTTTATTTTTGCAAAATAAATTATTTTAAGGCGATTTTTGACAAAATTGTGCAAAAAAAAATTTGTACCACACCCTGTAGCCCAGATGGTTTAAACTAAAAATCTGAAAAAAATCTAAGTAATGTACATTGGTGTGAACCGGAATAGTACAACAGGAATTTTTGATCAGATTATGTTTTCGGAAAATAACGCATTTTTTGTGTTTTTAAGTAAAATATGTAATATATTTAATCCGCTATTTAACATAGTTAACGAGTGATCCTGTATAGCACAGTGGTAGCGTTGTTGCTTAGTGAGTTGAAACTACTGTAAGAAACTGTGTTCGAATCCCGTCAATTTTTATTTTTTTTGTTTTTTTTATTTTATAAGTTTTTTTTTTTGCATTTTTATATTGTTTAAATTATTTTCTCAAAATTCTAGTTATATTTAGGTAAATGTTGCATTTAATTTTTAAAAGCGTAAATTTAATAACCAGTGGGAAGTGTTGAAATTATAATTTAATTCTATATTTGAAGGTATCAGAGGGCGAGGCTTATGATTTAAGCAACCAATGGAAGCCATAGGCGCAATTTTCAAAATCTTAATGAACCTTGCTATATAAAAAAAATACTTCACATATTTAGAAACTTAAATAATGGTATTAGGCATTCGAATTAAAATTCATAAAAAAATATTTTGACATAAAATTTGTTTTGGCATCCCAAATAATCATCACACAGTTAATAAATACCTGCGAAACCCTGAAATGTGTGAAAATTCACACTTCACATAATTTTTTTTAAAATGTTTGTTTTAATACCGATATATTGTATCTTAAAATATTTTTGCCAACGAAGTGGCCGAGCTCATTAAATCACGCTGATAAAAAAAGACTTAATTGTGATGTAGCTGGTTCAATTCCCCGTTAGTTATATTATTCAGATGGGAATAATTTGTTAACATTACTGCCATTTTCACAATCATTCACCTCTCATCCAGGTGTAGGAGCTCGCTCCCTGGCATCGGTGATTAGCCTCGTTGCAGAAATAGACCGATATAAAATAAATAAAAATATATATATATATATATATATATTTTCATCAGTATAGCGCATCCAAGTAATAATTAAGTCGATTAAATAATTAAATCATAAATCTTAAATTTATATTTATAAAAAAGTCTACATCTTTTTGTTATTTATTATTTTGGGCCACATATTTGGTTTCTACACGTTTCAGAAGTAGATGTTTTTAAGTCGATTATATAGATCAGGAAAAGAATAGGACCTAGAATACAACCTTGTGGAACTCCACTTAGGACAGGATGTAACTTTGACAAGGATTCACCAACGCAAATCTGGATAGACATATCAAATAAAAATGCTTTAATCCAGCAATGAATCTTACCCCGAATGTCGTAATATTCCTTGGAATCTTTTGTAACATGGAGCCTGGCGTTGTCATGGAGAAAGATGTCTTTGCTTTGATTTGAGTTATCGCCATTTTAATTATTTCTGTGGATTTTTCATCAGAACTAAAAATCGATGCAAGTTCATTAATTAAATACCTACATATCTAGTCTTCAAACTTTTTATTGCTGTGGATAAATTTGGAGTTAAACATAAAAATCTAATAAAAATTCAAATGATTCTGTCCATAAACTAAATTCAGTGATGCGGCACGTCGTTAATTATTTGCCGAATAACTAGATGGCTCTAGTATACATATTTGCATTACAAATTTCGTGCTTTAATGTCATTTCTCGTTGTTGTTAACTCAAGTTAGCCCCACGTTTAGAAACTAGAACTAGCTCAGTATTACCAACCGCTGAATGTTAATTACACTAGAATTAAATTTAAAAAATAACTCTACCCTCAGGGGCGCCAATGATATGTGAGTTGACTTTGGCGGAACCCCTGAAAACGTTGAATACGAGGGGAATACCTTTTATGTATTTATAAACGACCACTAGATGGCAATATTGAAATGTGTCATTACTATATTCATAAAATTGGACATTTGTTATTGTGAAATCAGTGGCAGGTTATAAATTGACCGAGTAATTTGTTAACAGTGAGAGTTAAAAAAAACAAGTTTGTGAAAAAATGGATATTACTCGTGAAGGTTTTCTTTGGATGATTTTTTACGACTTTAAAAAAGGTCTAACTCAACAACAATGCATAGATTCGCTTCGTTCAACTTTATTAATGAAGATATTTATTATTATTAATGAAGCACCATTAGAAAAGACTGTTTACAATTGGTTTGCAGATTTTCGTCCTGGTCGTGCATCCTTTTGGCATATCGCAGATTGCAATACATTCGATTTTGCATGAATATTTAGCTGTGAAAAATATCTGGTCCCGATGGATTCCGCATAATTTGACCGAAGCTCAAAAAAAGGCTCTTGTTGATTGATGTAAGGAAATGCTAAAAAAATCAACCTAGGCACTGCAAAATCCATATACAACACCGTTACAAGTGACGAAACTTGGATTTATTCACATGAACCGGAAACTAAGGAACAATCCACTGTTTGGTTCTTCCAAGATGAACCGAAATCCACAAAAGTTGTTCGATCACGAAGCACTTCCAAAAAAATGATCGCTTGTGCTTTCGGTTGTACTAGACATATCGCAACCATTCCTTTAGAGGATCGGAGAACAGTTAATGCTGAATGGTGTACAATAATTTGTTTGCCAGAAGTCATCGACAAAATCAGGAAAAACATTCTTCATCATGTCAATGCAAGCTCCTTTACAGCACGTCAAACAATTGATTATTTGAAGGAGAACAACATCGAATTAAGGTATCATTGCCCGTATTCGCCTGATTTATCCGGACGACTTTTTTGTTCCCCAATGTCCAACAAAAAATGCGTGACAGCGATTTTCATCACCCAAGAAGCTTTGAAAGCCAAGTTTTTGAGATGGAAAAAATGTTTCGAGAATTGGTTTGAACGCATGCAAAAGTGTACAAATCTTAAAGGCGAATAATTTTAAAAGCAATAAAACAGTTTGTTCAAAAAAAAAAAAAGTTTTTCTTTTTTATTTTTTCTAAAAACTTAAAAGGTAGCCCTCGTACCACTGGCGTATACCTACAAAACCGTTTATAACAAAAAAAAGTGTCACCACACAAGAAATCTGCTTGGGGCGCGAAATTATTTGGTCCGGCCCTGGACGCACAGTTTGCATCCCTCCTTGCAATACCCCTGCTTGTCTTTTATTCATTACTTGTAAATAAAACTATTGTAATTTGTTTAAATCTTAACTTGGTTCGTTAGTAGGTTAAGTTTACAGATAAAAATTACGTTTTTTTGCACAATTCGTTTTAAGTATCGTACATTTGTTTAAAGGAACTTTAAAGGGGATTGTTAAATTGGACATTTTACACGTAAAAAGTATTTTATTTAATTTGTTTTAATTTTTCACCAAGGAAATGTGATAATTTTTCTTTGTTTTAGAATTCTTTCCTTTACTTTACTAAATTAAAAACAGTAACAGGAAAAAAACATAACAAAATGCTCTACTAATTTATTGAAAAAAAAGTTGTATACTCGTATTTAAGTCAAATGGCAACATCTTATGGTGGGTTTACAACAGGCTAGTGAACAGAACAACTTCTAGGTCTAGTAACGGGTATCTTTAATGAACTTCTTAGGCAACAAATATTTCCGGAAGAATGGAAGATCGCGAATGTAATTCTGCTACCGAAGCAGGAAAGAAACCCGGAAGATCTAGACTCCTACAGACCCATCTGTCTTCTAAATACACTCAGTAAGGTATACGAGGCATTAATTCGAGACCGGCTTGAGAAGGAGATCGAAGCCAAACATGGGTTATCAGACCTACAATTTGGTTTCAGGAAAAATAGGTCTACAACTCATGCTATACTGATGGTCTTCGATGCACCTCGAGAAAAACATGCGAAATGGCAGGTCCTCGTCACACTCGATGTTAAAAACGCCTTTAATACGGCAAACTGGGCACTAATCATGAAAAAACTTAGGTAGCCCGAAATCTCAGAATACCTCATTAGAATAATAAACAACTACTTGCGAAATCGGCACATAATAGCAACTGGGATTAAGAGGCCATGGAAAATTGCGTCCTATAGGGATCGGTTCTTGGGCCGACTCTATGGAACATATTATACGACGACGTCCTACGCCTGAGACTCGAAGGGGACATGATGTGCATTGGGTTCGCAGATGATCTTGCGATTGTAAGCACGGCAAACTACCCAGACGAACTGGTAAACCAGACAAACGCCAATCTGAGGAGGATAAACAACTGGATCAAGAAACACCAACTACAATTGGCCCCGGACAAAACAGAGGCTGTGATCCTATGCGGGAAACGAAACAGAGATGGAGTGAATTTTCGCAGAGAAAACACAAACATCATACCTGGCAAAAGCCTCAAATACCTTGGAGTCACGTTTGGTGCAAACGGTAGTTTCATGGAGCATATTATAAATGCTACAAATAAAGCCGAAGAAAAAGCTGGCAAACTAAGGCGTTTGATGCCTAACATCGGGGGAGCAAGTAGCAATAAGAGAAGGGTGCTACTGGGTGTCGTGCAATCGATCATGTTGTACGGGGTGCCTATATGGTATCCACAACTTCAGTGCGCCAAATACAGAACAATGCTGGAAAAGGGACAAAGAAAAGCTCTGATTGGTGTAGCTTCTTCATACCGGACTGTCTCAACAGCAGCACTGCAGGTGATAACTGACACATTTTCGCTTCACCTCCTAGCAGGTGATCTACGAAAAAGGAGGAAGCGTGACTAGAAAATAAATAAGAGCAAACGTCATGACGAAATGGCAATCCGAGTGGCAAAATTCTACAACCGGACAGTGGACACGAACACTCATCCCAGATGTTAGGACATGGAGTGCGCCTGTAAGCATAAGCGTCTAGGATACTTTGTTACGCAAGCACTTACCGGACATGGCTCGTTTAGGTCGTACACTAGGAAAATTAAGTTATCTGCGTGTACTGTGGTGATACAGATACACCAGAACACACAATCTTCATATGTGGCAGGTGGCATAGGGAACGGGAAGCAGTAAGTCTGGAGATCGGCGAAGACCTAACCTAAGAAACCTTGTACCCAAGATGGTTCAGGACAAGGAGACATGGGAGTATATATGGAGAATGCTGCATAACATCATGCAGAAGAAGGAACTGGAGGAGCGCATCCGCCAGGCATCGGAAAAAACATAACAACGTGAGAACTATTACTTTGTCTGCAGTCAAGACGCAATGTCTTCCAACAGTTCCTTGATTGCAAACTAGAGGCACAAGCAGGTGGTTTTAGTCGGTAGGCCAAACAGAGAATCCGACACTACCGGAGAGGGATTTTTTTCTCGGTTCCGGTGTCTATAAAAGATTTCCCCTGGAAAAAAAAGGTCTAGTAACTAGCTAGCCATTTTTTAACGGCAGCAATATTTACAGGACTAACTGTTTCACGGAGCCTTACTGGACGAGGATGATCATCTAGGTCAATAATTTCTCTTTGAAATGGTTTATACCAGGGGTGTCCAACCTTTTAGCTTCCCTGGGCCACATTATAAAAAAACAAGTTGTTTTGGGCCGCACATAAAAAAACAAGTTGGTTTGGGCCTCACATAAAATAATACTAATACTAATTAATATACAAGGTGTCTCAAAAGAAATTTTATATTTAGTGGATCGATTAAAAAAAAAGTAAGCCGTATATAGAAAAAATGTTTATTAATTATTAAAATACACTTTTTGGGGATTTATTTCTTAAAAATAATATCGTCTAAATGTTGACCCTCGCGTTCTCGGCACTCATTTAATCGAACAGTAAAATTACTTATGTCGTCTCGGCAGGTGGACTCAGGGATGGCTGCCATTTCATGACGGATATTTTCTTTCAAATGCGCCAGTGAAGTCGGTTTATTGGCTTAAACTTTAGATTTAAGATAACCCCATAGGAAAAAGTCCATAGGAGTTAAATCTGGACTGCGTGGAGGCCAATTTATGTCACCTCTCCAATTTATTTCACGAACACGTGGCAGAGACATATTGGACGTGTGTGAAGTTGCTCCGTCCTGTTGGAACCATGTTCTTTGGTTATAGCCAGGAAAGTTTTGCAGTTCAGGTACCAAGAAGTTGTCTAACATCTCCACATAACGCTCTGAATTCACTGTAACTGCACGCCCCCTTTCGTCTTCAAAAAAGTAAGGGCCGATAATTCCTCGCGCCGACATCGCAGCCCATACGGTCACTTTAGGCGAATGTAGGGGGTTTCTGATGTTTGCGTTTCGGATTCGTTGCACTCCAGTAGCGGCAGTTCTGCTTATTTACGTGGCCATTAAGATGAAAATGAGCTTCATTCGAAAACAAAATGTTGGTAAACGTTGAAAATCGCTCAATCACCTGATTTACGAAATTAAGCCTCTAACTGGCATCTTGGGGCTTTAATTCTTGCACCAATTGAATTTTGTAGGGGTGCAGCTTTAGGTCTTTGTGCATAATGCGATGTAATGATGATCTATGCACATTTAAGCACTTGCGCGCTTCCAAATTGAAAGGTTCGGGTCGTCACGAACAGACTGATTAACATTCTTCACGTTTTCTACCGTTCTTGATGACCTAGGTCGCCCGGATTTTGATTTATCCAGCGTTGTACCAGTCTCTTCAAACCTTTTAACCCAATGTCGAATGAGAGGAATGCTTGGCGCATCATTTAAGTGGCGAAAACCTCGAATACTGCAGAATTTTATACGCGCTACAGTCGCCGAATCACCGTTTTTGTAAAACTCTCGCACGCATAACGCGTGGTCTGCTCCCGAAAAACGCTCCATAGCGACTGAATTCCCAAGAGCCAGGCTACCGATTGACATAACCCCCGCGCCCCTCGGATACGTTGCGTTCACGCAGTAAGCTAAATAAATATAAAATTTCTTTTGAGACACCTTGTATTATATAGTTTGAGAATGATTTTATGATTCTCTCTAAAGAACGCATTAAATTAAAAAATACATCGCTTATTAGTAGCAAGTGGAAATTGTATTTGTAGTGTTATTAATGGTACTTGTAATCGCAGTCTTATAAAGTTTGTAAGTTAACGATTTTTCGTTGGACCGCGGATTGAACAAGCCTAGTTTATACCATTGAAACACTGCTCCGACTTGGTCAATTCTCAGAAAAAATAAACATTTCGGAGATACACTCTTCCGCAGACAAACCACGTTTGAAATTGTTCAAAATTATCGTACGATGATCTCGTCGCGTTAACTCACTCGTGTTGATAAGTTTTCAATTGTACTGCAAAAAAATAGACGGACTAAAATTTATTTCTCAGTGTATCTATTATGTTTTGAGTGGTCTATGTCAGGGGTCGGCAAGACGGCGCCCTCGGTGAGATTTTTATGCGCCCTCGCTATCAAGACATGCACATACTGGGCCCTATTGGCATCTATTGGTGATTCGACTTCAGCGATCAGTACTAGATTAGACGACCTTGCGAACCACGAGTGTTTACATATTTTACGTTTTTATGCGCCCTCAATAACATTTGAATTTAAATCGCGCCCTTATTGACAAAAAGGTTGCTGACCCCTGGTCTATGTAATGATGTAAGAATAAACTTTCTTCCCGACCCCTATAGAATTTACCAATTCTAAAACCAATTTTGACTACAGAAAGTTAACATTCTAACACAAGAGTTTAAACATTTGAGTATTAATTTTTTCCATGCAAAACCATTTCATCAATCTATATCAATTTTAATCCAATGGATTTGTCGATTGATTAGACCTGGATATTTTTGGATGAGAAAAGAAAATTTTGCTATATTAATTGCAAAAAATAGTATTGAGTGATATGGAAAATCGTTTCTCCACGACCACTATAGAATTTAACAATTCTAAAACCAATTTTGACTACAGAAAGTTAACATTCTAACACAAGAGTTGGAATGTTATTCTAAAGCACTTATCTTCTTATGCATTTTGCGTGTATTTCATTCCATCACTTGTTATGGAATAACTATCCTATGCTTATTGTCATTTGTTTTTGTAGGGTTACATTAAAATATATGCAATGTTTACATTAAATAAATGCAACATAACTTCCTAAAAAGTACTAAAAAAGTGGCTGATGTGCGGCAAATTAAATTAAAATTAAACAAATAATAAAGAAAAAAATAAGTTTAATTAATTTATTAATTTGTTATGTAATATAAATTATTTGTTAAGATAAAATGTTTGTTAAAATAATTATTTGTTATTTTTTTTTTCTTTCTGGTGGTCGTGGAGAAAGTAGGGTCTGTGACTCGGTTGGAAGAGAAAATTCGATGCTCGTGGTTCCTCGTGCTCGCTTGTGGCTCGCGCTCGCGTATGCCACTCGCATCGAATGTTCCACTCGCATCAAATTTTCTCATTCCAACCTTGTTACAGAATTATACTATTCTCAGTGTATCTATAATGTTTTGAATGGTCTATGTAATGATGTAAGAATAAACATTCTATATTTATTTATACAACTGTATCTCAAAACTTTTCTAGTGCCCTACGTATTTAAGTTGATCGTTATTACGATCTGTCAATCAACAGACTTTAAAAAACTGAACTTTACATTGCTTTCTTTATTTTACAATTGATTTGTTAATAACATCTAATTAGCGTAATAAAACCATTTAAATTTAATTTAACCGCAAATATTTTCAGAGCTGTTAGAGTAAAACTTTCCTCTTTTTCTGTGGTAAGATATCGGTAAATGGTAAAAATCACAGTGAGAGCTGTAGATAAATTTAGCACAGCTAACAGCAGTGGAACGTTGCGACTTTAAATCCGTGTGGCCGCCTAAAATAACATCCTAAAATAGCAAGAATTTAAGGTGGAAGGCACTCGATGGACTACGATAAACACTGCAAGTGAAAATATAAAGTAGATTAGTATTGGTGTCACTGGGTTATTTTATCAATTTTATAGATATTATGTAAAATCAGTAAAGTCAAAAGCAGAGCATAAGCGCATGGCCAGTCTAGGAACTTAAGCTGATCCTCTAATATGAGCAGGTTGTATTGAAAGTCGCTGTCTTCTTACGTTTTTTTTTTTTTTTTTTTGAGAAATTATCAATAACAAAATGCATGAATACATTATTCAAAGTATTTGCCCTCGGATGCTATGATTTTTTCCCACTTTTCTGGCAAAAGTTGAATCCACAACGAAATAATGATCTGTCTTTTGAGCCAATATGTATCTTCCAAATCGTGTTGTATCGATCGGAGCAGATGGTAATCGCTTGGAGCTAGGTCTAGGGAATATGCTAGGTGTGGAACAATTTCTCATTTGAGATCCAGTGATTTACGGTTATAACAACTTGGGACCGAGCATTATCATTGAAAAGAATATCTTTTCGACATTTTGATGTTATTGATGGTCGTTTTGGACAGCCAGGTACTGTCGAACACATTTTATTCAACTGCCCAACAATTATCAACACTTCTTCAAATTGTACCGAGAACTTGGAAAAACATATGAGGCACCATTATTCATAAAAACTATTTTAACACGACTAACTCCTAAAATATACAGCACAAACCTACTCTACTTACATACCATAAATAAAAATTTGTAATTAATAATGCAGCTAAGTACTAGCAGAATGGGAAACCCAAGCCAACAAATATAAAAGAAGAGGAGGGTCGTTTTCGAATCAAATTATCATTCAAACGCTCCAATTGTTGTCGAAAACTTTCGGTGATGATTGTATTCTTTGGTTTTAACAGCTCATAATACAGGACACCCTCCATATCCCACCAAGTAGAGAGCATTGTGACCATGGATGTTTCGATTTGGTGTTGAGGTTGATAGTTGCCCAGTATCAACCCATGATGTCGTGCGTTTTGGGTTGTCAAAATAGATCGATTTTTCATTTCCGGTCACGATACACCACAAGAAACTCTTTTATGCCGTTCAAGAAAAGAAATCGAGACGTTTAAAAAATTAGCAGTGGCATTTTCGGTCCATTAATGTGGTAGCCATCTCCCTTCTTTTTGGATCTTTTCCATGGCTTGTAAACTTCGTGAAATGGTTGATTTATCGACTGCGAGTTGTTGGGCCAATTGAGTGTTGAGCAGGGTTTTCTTCCAATAGAGATTGTAGTTGCTCATCTTCGAACTTTTTCAGTTGACTTGGCTGCTGTTTGCCGTGAACGTCACAATCACCACTATTGAATCACCGAAACCAATATCTACATATTGTTTCCGATGGAGCACATTCACCATAAGTTTTCACAAGTAGTCAATGAGCGATTATAACACAGGACGAATGCCTTGACGCAACTATTAATGAATTACAAAAAGCAGTGACAACCATCTCAAATGGCTCAAAATGTGGAATATTTTGCTTCACACTGATAAATGCGAATGTAAAATATTTTCACTCAAGAGAATCACATCCACAACAGATTCGAATAAACGAACAACTAATATGTTGGAACTCAACAACAGTACGATACCTAGGAGTGTGTGGCAACCGTAGCGATTCTCCATGTAAACATCACAGACTACTGTGATCAGATAAATTAATTTGAATCACAACTATCAAATAAAATAATAATTCAATTGTCTTTTAAAGAAATCAATAAAAACGTTTTTTACACAAAACTGCGTAACTTATTTGCACCAAATACCCACAAGTGCATCTCGACGCGCATGGCTTTCATGGACATCTCATATGAAAATGAAACTTCAGCTTGCTCATCAAAGACTACATCAGCTCTTCTCCTTGATTAACAGAAAATCGAAGCTCAAAGTAAAATGCGCCTGGCTTCTTTATAAATCGCTAATTCAACCACTGTTTATGTACGCTTGCGAAGTCTGAGGAAATACCTCCAAAACCAATATCCTCAAACTACAAGCGCTGCAAAACCAAATTCTAAGAATAACCGTCAACGCCCCATGGTTCATCTGGAATGATCAACTTCACCAGGAATTAAATACTCCACTATAGAATTATTTTTTAGAAAATTAACCAAACGTTTTATAAACAATATAAAAAATTGTGAAGGTGCGATAACCTACAACATTGACCAAAAATGTATACACATTAGACTGAAAAGACAATTACCTCAAGACATGTACAAGGTGTCTCAAAAGAAATTTTACATTTAGTGGATCGATTAAAAAAAAGTAAGCCGTATATAGAAAAAATGTTTATTAATTATTAAAATACACTTTTTGGGGATTTATTTCTTAAAAATAATATCGTCTAAATGTAGACCCTCGCGTTCTCGGCACTCATTTAATCGAACAGTAAAATTACTTATGACGTCTCGGCAGGTGGACTCAGGGATGGCTGCCATCTCGTGACGGATATTTTCTTTCAAATGCGCCAGTGAAGTCGGTTTATTGGCGTAAACTTTAGATTTAAGATAACCCCATAGGAAAAAGTCCATAGGGGTTAAATCTGGACTGCGTGGAGGCCAATTTATGTCACCTCTCCGGGAGATCAATTTGCCTGAGAAAATTTCACGAACACGTGGCAAAGACATATTGGACGTGTGTGAAGTTGGTTATAGCCAGGAAGGTTTTCCAGTTCAGGTACCAAGAAGTTGTCTAACATCTCCACATAACGCTCTGAATTCACTGTAACTGCACGCCCCCTTTCGTCTTCAAAAAAGTAAGGGCCGATAATTCCTCGCGCCGACATCGCAGCCCATACGGTCACTTTAGGCAAATGTAGGGATTTCTGATGTTTGCGTTTCGGATTCGTTGCACTCCAGTAGCGGCAGTTCTGCTTATTTACGTGGCCATTAAGATGAAAATGAGCTTCATCCGAAAACAAAATGTTGGTAAACGTTGAAAATCGCTCAATCACCTGATTTACGAATTTAAGCCTCTGACTGGCATCTTGGGGCTTTAATTCTTGCACCAATTGAATTTTGTAGGGGTGCAGCTTTAGGTCTTTGTGCATAATGCGATGTAATGATGATCTATGCACATTTAAAGCACTTGCGCGCTTCCGAATTGAAAGGTTCGGGTCGTCACGAACAGACTGATTAACATTCTTCACGTTTTCTACCGTTCTTGATGACCTAGGTCGCCCGGATTTTGATTTATCCAGCGTTGTACCAGTCTCTTTAAACTTTTTAACCCAATGTCGAATGAGAGGAATGCTTGGCGCATCATTTAAGTGGCGAAAACCTCGAATACTGCAGAATTTTCTACGCGCTACAGTCGCCGAATCACCGTTTTTGTAAAACTCTCGCACGCATAACACGCAGTCTGCTCCCGAGAAACGCTCCATAGCGACTAAATTCCCAAGAGCCAGGCTACCGATTGACATAACCCCCGCGCCCCTCGGCTACGTTGCGTTCACGCAGTAAGCTAAATAAATATAAAATTTCTTTTGAGACACCTTGTACAACAGCAGCAATAACAGTGACAGGGACGTGACTTAATTTAAGATTAAATATTAGAAAAAAATAGCTACCAGAAACTATACATACAACAGACATAAGTGATACATTATAAGTTACATTTTAAGTACTATTAGGATAGTTTGCCCCATGTTATTAAGCTAGTTTCTTTTACGTGATACCACTGCTGTGAATAACTTTTCTTTTTGTTGAACCAGCAATAAATAGATTTAAAAAAAACAAGCGATCGATGAACTTCAACCTGACTTGATTTCATATCTATGTAGTTAACTTATCGCGGTCCATTTTAATTCGGTTATAGAAAAGCACTTGTGTAAACAAAGGATAGCGTCTGATAAACGTAAGTAGGAAATGTTCACTCTTGAAAATGACATAATAGAGATCTATCACTGTCCACAACATACGCACATAGAGCCATGTACACGTGAAGAGCGGCTTTCAGTACAGCCTCCTATTACCTAGCATAAATTAAAGACAAGGTATTTTACTACCTAAAAACAAATGCCTTGATCTTTGAAAGGAAACATATGTATTTGAGATACCCTCCTCAATGATTGCTCACTGTAGCCACACCATTTCAGACGTGCTTTCTGTTGTGTGCATTGTATCTCTCGTGATAAATCAAATGATTTATTGAGAAACACCTTCGGGTATTCACCTGTTAAACACTCCCAAGATATCCATAAATAAAATAACCTATTACTGCTCACTTCATTATGAAGTCAATGTTAAGAATTTAACAATAAATTATTGGTCCATATTGATTATTATAGAAATCAAAGCAGTGGATAGGAAAAGTGAATGCTTCATTTTTGAATGAGAGAATCTGTTGGAATCTCGGAGTACTTAAAGCGAGTAATAAACGGAAGCAAATAAGGCACAATAAACTGTAGAAAAGTATATTGATGACATTTTAATTAATTATTATTTTTTCAAAGAAAAAAACTTACTAATACATATTTCTATGGAAACTACATTGACATACATATAAATTAAATTATTGACATCTCTGCTGTCATAATATATGTCATACATTTGCTGTCAATGCCATAATGTATGTCACATATTCCAACACCCCTTCTCACTGAAGCAGGTATCTCTTATTGAAGTCCCAGACTTCTGATAAACTGCAAAAATTGTTGTCTGGCCAAGGGCTTTGTGAATACATCTGCTAGCATCTTTTCTGATGGACAATATTGCATAGTTATCACCTTCTTTTCGCGTAGGTCTCGAAGTTGATGATAACAAACATCAATGTGTTTAGTACGTGCTCCAAACCGATCGGATTCGATCAATTTAATATAACCTTGGTTATCTTCATGGACAATTATTGGTTGTTTGACCAATATACTCATGTTGAACAACAATTGTCGTAGCCACAATAGTTCCTTACTAGCATGTGAGGCTGCGATATATTCTGCCTCCGTAGAAGACATGGCTACTGTTGCTTGCTTTCGACTTGACCATGCTATAATTCCATTACCAAGCATGAATACATAGCCACTTGTCGATTTCCTGTCTTTTCTATCTCCGGCCCAATCTGCATCAACAAAACATTCCAATTCCAATCTTCCTTTTGAAGACAATCTCAATTTCTTGTTTATTGTCGTTGCAAGATATCGCATTAATTGTTTGACTGCTTTCCAGTCACTTTCGGTTGGCGTTTCTACGCATCTACATAAAAATCCGACAGCTGCTGCAATATCTGGCATAGACACTGTAGCAATATATAATAATGATCCAATGAATCGTCTGTACTGTACATTATTTTGTAATTTTGAGATTATTAGAAGCCAGAAATCCAGTTTCCATTGGGGTCCCTACTGGTTTTGGCTCTAATAAATTATTTTCCTCCAACATTCTCGAAATCTTTGCTTTTTGATTGAGTAAAAATGATCCATCTGCTTCACGCTTTATCTGAATACCTAGATAATGTCTGACATTTCCCAAATCTTTCATAATAAAATAATTACAGAGTTTAATACTCACATTTCTGGTTATTTCTTCGGATGCACCAGCAACTAACAAATCATCTACATAGAGTAATACATAGATTTTAGTGCAGCTTTTCTCTATTCTAGAGTATAAACATTGATCAGCTAGTCCTCGCTCAAAACCTTGCTGCGTAAGTGCTTCGCTAGCTTTCTTGTTCCATGCACGTGCCGATTGCTTCAAACCATAAAGACTTTTTCGTAGTCTAAGTACTTTTTCCTCATGACTGGGCACTGTAAAACCTGGAGGCTGCTCCATATATATTTCTTCATCAAGTTCGCCATTCAAATATGCATTTTTCACATCCAGATGACGTACATGCAATTTTCTCTGTGCTGCTGTGACTAATAAAACTCGTACAGTTTCATGTTTTACTACAGGAGCAAATGTTTCATCATAGTCATCTCCATAACGCTGAAAAAACCCTCTAGCCACGAAACGAGCCTTGTAGGTGTGAATATGTCCATCCCCATCTAATTTAGCCTTGAACAACCATTTACAAGTTATCGCTTTTCTCCCCGGTGGAAGTTCGCTGAGCTCCCACACCTTATGTTCTTTGAGAGAACGCATTTCTTCTTCAGCAGCAACAATCCATTGCCAACGTTCTCTCTCTGATAGTTTCAACATTTCTAACCACGTTTGTGGTTCCTTGACATAGTCTGTTTTTACTTTATAAACCAATCGCCTTGGTGGAACTCCCTTATTCCTGCGTTGTGAAATTCGCCTTTCAGATGTTGAAGAAACTTCTTCACCAGTCAAAATTTGTTCGTCAGATAAATTATCAGACTAATCTTCATTACCTATCATTGTCTTCTTGTTGTCTTCCACTTCCGTCTGAGAATTAACTGCTTTTTCTGGTTTATTATTATCTTCTTCCGCACAATTTTCCCCTTCTTGCTTTAAATTCTGATATGTATTATGCTGTTTTACATTACTTTCAATAATTTTTACAGTACGACTAATCCAAATTTTATTTGTTTTTGGATTTAAAATTCTGTAATCCTTCGTATTAACATTGTTGCCAACAAGAACCCCTTCTTCGGCTTTACTATCCCATTTCCTCCTTTTTTGTTTTGGTACTAAAGAAAAGACTTGCGAGCCCAAAATTCTAATGTGACTAATATCAGGTTTTCTGCCCGTAAACAATTCAAACGGAGTTTTGTCAATACTTCGATTTGGCATTCGATTTTGTAGATAAGCCGCAGTTAAAACAGCCTCTCCCCAAAAGCGATTGTTGAATCCAGCATTCAGTAACATACATTTTGCTGATTCCGTCAAAGATCTGTTCTTTCTCTCTGCCACTCCGTTTTGTTGCGGAGTGTATGCTACTGTTAACTGATGCTGAATTCCTTCCTTTCGAAAGAAATTTTTCAACTCAGCTGAGACGTATTCTGTACCATTATCTGTACGTAGAGAAACAGGTTTCCTGCCAAATCTCGTTGTCATTTCAGCAACATATTCTCGTACGGCACCTGAAACCTCCGTTTTCGATTTAAGAAGTCGAATTACTGTAAAACGTGAATAGTCATCTATGAAAGTTAATATATATCTGTTACCACTAGGAGTAGGTGTTTGCATTGGCCCACACAGATCAGAGTGAATTAGTTGTAGTGACTCTTTTTCTCTATGCTTACTTCTAGAAAATTTCATTTGAGCTAATTTACCTTTAATACAATGTTCGCATACAATGTCCTCATTGCACGATTTTACTTGTATTCCCGTGGCTAATTTTTCATGTAGTAATTGCTTGATCACCGCTGGATCCCTGTGACCCAAACGGCGGTGCCACTGATGAGCATATACTGCAGTGCTTGCTATGCGAACCGATACTTGTGTCTCTTCTATCTGTAACTTGTACAAATTGCCATTGCTCCTACATTGTGCCAACATTTTTCGACCCTGATATATACTACAAGTGTTACCATTAAATATTATTTTATGACCTTGTCTGGTTATTTTATGAACGGATAACAATCCACCATCAAGTTGTGGAATGTAAAATACATCATTAACTTTAATTAACTGGGTTTTACCATTCAAAAGTTTACATTTAAGCACACCATCTCCAATCCCTCTGGCTTCCAGAGATGAGCCATCCGCAAGAAATACTTTTGTAGAATTTTCACGTAAACTTGTGAAAAATGTACGATTATTTGTCATGTGGTTCGTGGCCCCCGAATCAACATACCATCATATTACTCATCTTAATCATCTTACTGCACGTGCCTCTTCACGGACTTGAAAGTTAGTGTACTTCGTTGAGGTACTTTCTTCCGTTTTCACTGCCTTGACTGATTTTATAGGCATGTCCTTCTGTGGCGACCTTTTGAAGAAATAACAGTCTTCCTTAAGATGTCCAGACTTCTTCCAATAGAAACAGGTTCTTGTTTCTTTGCTGTTGCTTCCCTTACCAGTTTTACCTTTCTTATAAAAATATTGGGTTGTTTTGTTTTCTTTTAAATGAAGCGCTGTTTCATGGTTGAGTCACCACTTTCAACCCTTCTTAGATATTCATCCATTATTTTCCCAGTAACATATTCTACAGTTAAATCATCTTCGTCACGGCCTTCCAGTGCTGTAACTAGTGTCGAAAATGATTCTGGCAGACTAACAAGCAAAACAGTTACAATTTTATCATCTTCGAGCGGTTTACCTGATCCTCGTAGCAATCCTACAACCTCCATGATTGAATCAATATGGCTATTCATTGATCCACCACGATATTGTATACTATACAATTTTCTTCGTAGATACTATCTACTACCGAAAGTCGACCTCTCGTACTTCCTAGACAATGCTTGCCAAATATCGTAAGCATCATCAAGATGAGCAAAATGGATCAATTGACTGTCCTCCACGCTTAGTGTGATGTAAGCCATGGCTTTATTATTCCGCTTTTTCCAATCGACCGTTACCTTTTCCGGCCTTGGTTCCATTATAACGTCCCACAAATCATCTCTAACTAAAATAGCTTTAATTTTTACCTTCCAAAAAACATAATTGCCACCATTCAATAATGGGATGTTCAGTTTTACATTGTCTTGAGCCATTATAAATGCTGAATGATATCTGGCAACTTCACTGGTAAATTATAGTTAACTAGGAGCCTCAGCCCGGCTACGCCGGTCTTCTCCCGTACGTTGTCAAAACTCGTCGCTTCGCGACTCGTTTTAATATAATAAGGCATTTTGTCGCACTTGTCGATTATAAAACTCGTCGCTCATCTTTTTTTAACACTATTTTATGGAAATTCCCCCTGCAAACGTCCTAAGTTTTATCGTTAATTCACCTTACATACTTAATTAGTTTTCTTCTGTCAAGAAATACGTTCAAAATGTGAAAACTCGTCACATTTTAAATTGAAAAAAATTTGACAGATGTCACCTTTTGAAATCTTGTAAGCATATTTTTGTCTCAAAATGATCCAATAATGGCCAAGATCCTTTGAAAAATATTTTCCGATGCTTCAAAATATTATCTCGCACGTCAAAAAAGCTACATTGAACCATTATCACCACTTAACACTTTCATTAACCCTGAAATTTTTAATATATATAAATCTTTTTTAACACTATTTTATGGAAATTCGACCTGCAAATGTCTTAAATTTTATTGTTACTTCACCTTAAATCCATAATTAGTATTCTTCTGTCAAGAAACACGTTCAAAATGAGAAATCTCGTCCCATTTTAAAATGCAAACAATTTGGCAACTGTCTCCTTTTGAAACATTGTAAGCATATTTTTGCCTCAAAATGCTCAAATAATGGCCCACATTCTTTGAAAAATGTTTTCTGATACCTCAAAATATTATCTCGCACCATTATTACCATTTAACACTTTGATTCTCGTCGTAAATTTTCTGGACCGGCCGTCTTGTATTAAGAATATTTTTGAATTATCGTTGATAAAACCTGTCCGTGCCGATCAATGGTGACTTTGATTCGAAATGGTTTCGAGGAAAAAATGCATGATTTTTATCAATAAAAATTAGTCAGTACCCCCTGTCGAAATAAAATTAAGCCTAAGCACTAAAAAAATATCACCCGGATAAAACGGCGGTTCATTTTCCTCTCTCCGTGTTACCGGAAAAATGAAGATACACCAGAAGTTGAATAGAACATACATACCAACACTTGTACAATATAATAGTAGATTTTATATGAGTTAAACACGACAGTACTATACAGCCCATAACTTGTTGGAATAACACTGGGCCCATAACCTGTTGGAATCTCGGAGTACTTAAAGCGAGTAATAAACGGAAAAGTATATTGATGATATTTCAATTAATTATTATTTTTTCAAAAAAACTTACTAATACATATTTCTATGGAAACTACATTGACATACATATAAATACAATTATTGACATCTCTGCTGTCAGTGTCATAATATATGTCATACATTTGCTGTCAATGTCATAAAGTATGTCACATATTCCAACAGAATCTCTCATATAATTATGCACACATCGGAAATTTCTAGGGATATAAAACAATATATGAAAATAAATAGCGTATAATTTATTTTGTACGTTTATTGTATTCTATCAATTAAAATCAGCTATATGTTATTTATAAAAATAACCAATATTTGAAAAAAAAAAAATTAAGGTACAGAATACTAAAAAATGAAAAAATAAACAAATGCTAATAGAGAGTATGACCTCCACATTGGTTGATCAAAGCCCTACATCTGCGATTCATGGACAAAATAACATCGATATCTTCTTGAGGTAACTGTGCCCATTCTGCTCTTAGAAGCTAAAATTATCGTGGATGTTATCCATATGTAGAGTAATTCTTCTCTTAAGCATGTCCCACACATGTTCAATCGGATTTAGATCCGGTGACTATGCTGGCCATGATATCGTATCAATACCTTCGTTATCCAGCCAGTTCGTAACAATTCGCGCAACATGTGGCCGAACATTATCCTGAGCAGGATGAAACTGATCACCAACAGCACCACGAAATTGACGTACAATAAGTTGAATAATATTATCCAAATATTGTTGTGCTGTTAAAAAACCATTGGGAAAAACGAGATCAGTTCTACTGTCAATGATTATCCCACTCCATGCTATAACAGTACCACTTCAGTAACTGTGAACTTCCTGGACGTACCTCAAACGTTTCAAATTACAGGATCTTCTCCATACCCTTGTTCCACGAGAATCTGGATGAATTCCAAATCTGGACTCATCAGTAAACAAAACTGTAGCCCAATCATTATCACACCAATATTGAAAATTGTGACACCAGTCTAATCTTGCTCTGCGATTGCCTGTAGAAAAGGGTTGCCATCTTATTGGTCGTCGAGATAGAATATTACCTTTGTGGAGACGATACAGTATCACGACCAACGGTTAAGTTATGCGCTCGCTGTAACTCCCTTACCAATTCGGGGGCTGTAATAGAAGAGTGTCTTCTAGCATTTAAGACCAAAAATCTGTCTACACCTGCTGTTGTACAGCGACCACGTCCCGTATGTTATTCGGCCGGACTCCCTGTTTCCCTATAACGTTTCCCTAACCAACTGATGACATTTTGAGAAACTCCTATCCGCTTGGCTACATCAGCTTGCCTGAAGCCAGCTTGAAGAAGTCCCAGCGCACGATTCATCTCGTGGATAGTTAAATGCTGTCGCTTCATTATTAAAAAAGAATACCACTACTTTTAAAAACACTGCAATTATTAATATAAACGTTTCAAATCTAATTAAAATGAAACATGTGATCAACCTACGGACCATGTACTGCATAAAATTTGTCAAATTTGTATTTGTTTTGTCTTGTTGGTTATTGTTTTTAGTTGTTTACCATATTCATTATTGCCTACTTTAATTGAAATACAACATTAAATGTTCAATAAGCAATATATTTTTTTCAATATCCCTAGACTTTTCCGATGTATATATATATATATACATAGTGAATCATAGGTGTTGTTTTGAACAATAATCGATTGGCTGTATAGTTCAAAGAAACATAGAACCTCTCATTTATATATTATAGTTTGAGAAACAGTGTGCAGCATATCCTTTCTCATTATTCTAAGTGAAAAACATACAAATTATCATTCATGAGTATGAAATTAAACTGTAGATTGTGTTTATTGAAGACAAACGGAACTGACTGTTGTTGCAGATAATGTTAATTCAGAGAGCTGTGCTGGAGCACTCGTGTTCTTTCAAAGTTAAATGGTGTATACGTCTAGTATGTGCAACTAAGTACACCACTTGGTGCATGATACTGTTTTCAAAGGAGTTAGTTCGAAATGGAGTCACTTATACTTAGTCCTAAATAATAGCACAGATATTTTCAAAATAAATGTTAACACGTAGGTCGGTAGGAAAGTTTTGAAATACGGCTGTATAAATAAACATAGCAAATTTATTCTTGTATCATTAAAAATACCATTCAAAACATGACAGATACATTGATAAATGAGCAAATGTAGACTTATCAATATGAGTGAGTTAATGCGACGAGATAATCGTGCAATAATTTTGTACAATTTCAAACGTGGTTTGTCTGCGGAAGAGTGTATCTGCGAAATGTTTATTTTTTCTGAGAAATGACCAAGTCGGAGTACAGTGTTTCATTGGTAAAAAAAATCGAAGAGAAATTTATAACCTAGATGATGATCCCCTTTCAAAATCTACTAGATGAAAATAGGCGAATGACAGCAGATAAAGGAGTCTTTGAAAATGAATGCACCAGCTATTCGTTCTGTTCTTCACGACCATCTGGAAGTTAGACAAATTTGCACGCTATGGGTACCCCACAACCTGACTGATACACAACAATAAGAGTTGAATGGTATCGAAAAATGTTTAAAAACATTAAAGCCTGGAACAAAATGCACAGCTCGCTACGGCGTCAGCTCGCCGTCATTTGCGACGGCGTTGCGTTAGCGCCGTTGAGAGCGGCGTTGAGTTTTCGCCTGCACACAATGCAATAATTTTTAACGCCGTCAAAGTAACAAGTGACAACCTGTATCTGTGTTTATAGGTGCACTTTCTTTTATTAAAGTTATAATGAATGATGAAGACTTGTGTGTGATGTTATTTATGTTGTATGCAAGTTATTTATACATACAAACACTTTACCATTCTACGTCAACATTCAACGGCGTCAAATGTTGGAAGTTGACGAACATTCAATATCAACGGCGTAGAATGCTATTCAGACGTTGCCTATTCTGTGCACTTGCGTACGACAGCTTGATTTTAACTTTCGTCTGACAGATAGCGCCATCCAAACGCCGTTAACGCGCCGTAGAACTCGTTGCATTCTGTTCCCCACTTAAAATGGGACACTCTTAATTCGTGAACTCGACTGTGACAGAACGAAACATGGCTTAATTATTTTGATGTTCCATCAAATTCAAGAAACAAGAAGACGAAGAAACTCCAACCGCGGTAAAACAATCAAGATCTGTGAAAAAGAAAATGATTGTATTCTTCGGTAAGCAGGAAATTATTATGAGAATTCTTCTAGAAGAGCAAAAAATTGTTACAGCCAACTGGTACGTTGAGTTTTATTTACCTTAGTTGATTCAGTCTCTTCGAAACTTACGGACACAGTCAAGCCTTGATACTTGGCGCTTGCAAGATAATGCCTTGCCCATCGAGCTCAGTTTACTAAAGAATTTTTGAATAATAATAATTTTTGACTACAAGTGTTACAATATTCTCCGTATAATCCAGATCTTGTTTCTTGTGATTCTGGACTCTTCCCTTCCATCAAGGATAAGCTTTAGCAGCCTGGGACCAAACCTATGCCAAAGTACCAACTGAAAAGTGGGAAAACATTTTTAACACGTGGTTTATACGTATGAGGAAGTGTATTGAACGTGATGAGTAGTACTTTGAAAAAGTATAAAAAGTAAGCCCATATCTCAAAACTTTCCAAGCGCCCGGCGTATATACGAGGGAAAATCAGTAATTAAGTCACAAAAGTCTATTAAAAAAATACCCAAAACATACTCAGACAAAATAAGTTTTATTTTTCAACAAAGTCGCCACGAACATTAATACACTTATCCCATCGCTTTATCAATGCCCCAATGCCTGCTGTATAAAAGTCTTTGGGCTGCACTCTCAGTCACATGCATACCTCTCGTTTAACATTGTTATAACCGGCGAAACGTTTGCCGCCAAGATGCTTTTTTGCAGACCAAACCATAAGAACATCCTATTGCAGTTCCTATGCTGTCTATTATAACATGCCTGTTAGCTCAAACCATCTCGTCCACTCGTCGAATTGTTCGCATATTGTTGCATAATTCGACATCTGAACGGCGCCCAGTTCGGTGTTCGTCAAAAACTTTTAAGCGCTCTTGAGAGAATTTCTCGACTCAGTTGTACAGTGCTTTACGCGACAAATACTCTTCACTGTAAGCAGGATACATTTCCTTATGGATATCCTTTGCAGGAAGTCTTTTTGCCCACAAAAAACGCACAACAGCACGTTGCTCTTCCGCAGTATACTCTTCGAGCACGATCGCCATTTTCACTCTGCTTGCTCACGCACACGGCAACTGTCACTTAAGTGTTATCAAGCTGGATTGTGCTGTCACCTAATGACACTTTTGGAAATAACTCACTGCTATTTTCAGCTTTCCAACATCGGATTGTGACCTAATTACTGACTTCATCCTGGCAGTGAGTGCCATTTACCAGGTCTACAAGTATGAAATGCGGATTTTTTTCAAACTTGCCGTGCAAACAGTGTGTATATTTCAAAGTTTCAACGCATATGGCGTTTTATTAAGTTATCATTAAGTGTCAAATGCGTATAGGTTATAATTTGAAAAGTGATCATATAGTTTTGTTTTACTGTGTTAAAAATGTAAAATTTTGTGCCAAATAAAGAGCATTCGCGGACAGTACTACGGTTTTGTTTTCGTTTTAAAAAAACTGCTGCTGAATCATACCGACTGCTTCGAAAAGCTTATGGTGAATATGTTCCATCGCAAGATACGTGTGAATGATAGTTTCGGCGTTTCAAAAGTGGTGAGTTTGATCTTACAGACAAAGAACATGGAAAACCTCCAAAAAAATATGAAGATACAAAATTGGAAACAATGCTAGTCAATCGATAGTCAATCACAAAAACAACTAGCAGAGCAGTTAGGCGTTAGTCGACAAGCTGTTTCTAATCGCCTACGAGAGATGGGTAAGATCCAGAAAGTCGGCAGCTGGGTTCCACATGCATTGAATGAGAGGCAGATGGAAAAACGTAAAAACACTGAAATTTTGCTTGCACGATACAAAAGAAAGTCTTTTTTGCATCGTATCATTACTGGCTATGAAAAATGGATTTATTTTGAACATCCCAAACGCAAAAAATCATGGGTAAACCCAGGTTCACCATCCACATCAACTGCAAGACCGTATCGCTTTGGCAAAAAGACAATGCTCTGTACTTGGTGGGACCAAAAAGGTGTGGTTTATTATGAATTGTTAAAACCTGATGAAACAGTTAACACCCAACGCTACCAACAACAACTGATTGAATTTAACCATTCGCTGCTCATAAAACGACCAGAATACGAAAGAAGACAGCACAAAGTAATCTTTCTTCACGATAACGCTCCATCACATAAGGCAAAAGCAGTTTGCAACACATTGGAGGCACTCAAGTAGGAAATGCTACCCCATGCCGCTTACTCACCAGACTTGGCCCCTTCAGATTACCACATGTTCGCATCGATGGGTCACGCACTTGCCGAGCAGCACTTTTGTTCATATGAAAATGTGAAAGAATGGCTAGATGAATGGTTTGCGGGGAAAGGGGAAGAGTTCTACTGGCGAGGTATTCACAAATTGCCTGAAAGATGGGAAAAATGTATAACTTCTAATGGAGCATACTTTGAATAAATAAACTTTTACTGTTCTTTTGATATTAATGTGTTTTATTTAAAAAAAAAAATCCGCATTTCACACTTGTAAACCTGGTATGTGAAATATCTTTCGCACCGGTCTTCTATCTAATTCAAATTTTTTGCAATCCTGTCCTGAAAAAGTCATCTATATCATTTTATATAAATTCGGAACATGCAACAAATAAATAAAGTACTCTTTTTGATGTTCTGTTTTCATCTTCAATGATAGAATAATATTTCAGAAAATATCATTGAATATAACAAAATTTCAATTGACAGAACTAGTTTCATATTGATTCTAGTTTTTCGTTTTCTATATTTATAACATTTTATGCATATGGATGCTGGCAAATGTGTCTTCTGAACGCCATGTCAGTTGGAGTGACATAAAAACTTTATATGTTACGAATAAAAGTGTTTGAAAGACAATATTAAAATTCAATATCAATGAAATTGATTCTGAATATGGATGCGTAGACGAATAAGGCGTAAGGGACATTATTTCAAATCCTTGAGGAAATGTCGACTGTCAAAAAGAAAAAATAAACAGCGAATCTCGATTTGGAAATGTTTTTTTTAAAGAACTTTTATTATTATTATTACAGAGCTTTGATTAATGATTGACAGGCATTTGAATTAATCGCATTGTTGTTTTAGTAATTTTCACCTCACAATGTTGGGTCCTTAGTTGTAGGAGAGACTGTTGGAACATTTTTACATTTTCTAAATTATCTAAATTAAAGAAGAATAAATTCTCTATAATTTAGTTATTATATATACGAAGTGCGTAAATTAAGTAACCGGAGTGGCAACATAAAGTTGGTCTAACAACTTTTGAGACGCGGGACTTGGAGGGACGGCAAGTAAACATGTGATACGTCTTCAGTACCAGCTTGAACTCGCTCGAGTGACATTCATTTCGAGCAATGGTGTGCTTTCAGGTTTTACTTCAGACTTGGGCACTGTGCAACGGAAAATTTTGCAAAACTTCAGGGGCCTACGGAGACGGTGTTTTTTCAAGGACGCAGGTTTTTTTGGTGATTTAAAGCATTTTCAGAAGGAAGAGTGTTTATTGAAGAAGAATCACGCAGCGGAAGGCCTTCATCTTCAAGAACCGATGAAAATGTCGAAAGAATCCGGGATCTTAAGCGTTCAGATCGTCGGTTGCCAGTCAGAATGATAGGGGAAGAGTTGAATATTACTCACACTTCCGTTCATGAGATTTTGACCAATGAAATGAGGATGAGAAAAATCGCCTTGTTACACAGCAATTTCAATAAACGAGTTTTTGGCCAGTATATACATTCCTGTGGCTCCTCAGCCTCCTTATTCGCCTGACTTAAGTCCTTGTGACTTTTTCCAGAGATTGAAAAACCACCTCAAGGGACGTCATTTTGGGACACTCGAAAACTTTCAAATGTCCGTAACCGAACAGCTAAAAGCTATTCCAGTATCCGTGTTCAAGCACTGCTATGAGGATTGGAAGAACCATATCCAGCGCTGTGTGACTTCCCAAGTAAATTGATTTGTGGGAGACAATAATGAATTGTAATTCTATTCAAATAAAAAAAAAAAAAATTTAATCAGTCGGGTTACTTAATTTACACCCCTCGTATTATAATTGTATAAAATTGACTATAATATTGGACTGAGGATGATTGGTTTACCAATCAAAACGTCTCGATAATTTTTATAATAAATAAATGACGATTATGAAATAAGAATTTTTTTCAATACCCATATTAATTTCGTCAAGAACTTTCTTTGGATTATATATATATATATATATATAGGATGACCGTATTCTCCGCTAGAGCATCGCAAAGTTGGTCAATTTTTCGAATTCACGTAAATCTACTTTTTATACTACCTACTCTTTAAATGAGTATTATTACCCTAGTAACGCGCATGTAAACTTAAGTTGCTAAGCGTGTAAGTAACACTTACGCGGCCAGGATAAAAGTAATAGGCGTCATTTTGAAGGATAAACAGAATATTAAAATATTATTTATTTATTTATATTAAAAGTAATGACACAGTTTGAACATTTCGAAATATTAATTGAAGGATTATTTTCTTTTGAATTAATATCCATTTTTTTTATAGTCATATCATCCCTAGTTTCAAGTAGTTTGACATATTTTGTAAATATCTTAGATTTTTTAGGTTCGTATCCATCGTTATTTCTTTTGAGAAACACAGTCAACCGCTTAAATTCTGAAATATCTTGATTTATAGAAATCGTCAACTTCAGCATTGAATATTCACATAGACTTAGCAAGTGACTTTAAAATTGTAGATCGCTCTTGAAAATATGCCAATATAACATTTTCAGTAATTTCAACAACATTTTTTTCCCGAACACCATTTCGAAAACAGTTTAAATACTTGATTGTATCTAATTTTTCAGGTATCAATGAAGCACAAGCAATATTTGCCGCCTCTTTTATTTCACTTTACATATCATTTTGAAGTATCTTTATCAACAACCACACTTGCGATTTTACTGGTACCTATTATATGTTGATGTAATTTTGTTGAATTCGAAACAGTTTCAATTCTTTCCTGTTTTCACCGTAAAAACAATGTTCTTACACACAGTGATTCACTTTGCAACCGCTAGATCGCACCCCTAGTCAATAAAAATAAAGGGTAAGTCATTCGTACAAATAAACCAACCCTACCTAACCTAACCTGTGATAATTCACAACTGAATAGACCAGACAATTCTGAGCATTGATTTGCCTTTTACGATCACAATTATTCAATTGGACTGTAAGCTAAAACACTTTTCTATTAACAAATTAATAAAGTTTAAAAATAAAAACACTCGGTTTATTGTTTCAAAAAATTTATTTACTGTATTTATACGTATTTCGACTTACGAAGTCATCTTCAGACTAAATAGATCACATACATAACTGATATATATATATATATATAAGAATAATGAAATTATTTTGAATTAACAGTATAAAGTTATTTTAAGAATGAAAATTGATATCAAAAATACAACCTTCCCGGGGAGGTTGTATTTTTGATATCAATTTTCATTCTTAAAATAACTTTATACTGTTAATTCAAAATAATTTCATTATTCTTAAATATTTGGGTGGTGTACGCACTGACTGAGACATTAGTGTTAAATTGTGTTTTTCGTTAGAAAAATCAGCTTCTCTTTCGTACATGAATTATGTTAATTGAAGTCACGACTTGTCCACTGATATCAAATGCAATTCTCTCATGCCTCCATGGCTCTGTGGCAGGGGACTGAGACGCGTAATCTCTAGGATGCGGGTTCGATTCCCGGGGAGGTTGTATTTTTGATATCAATTTTCATTCTTAAAATATATATATATATATATATATATACCCGCAGGTAGGTACAACAAACAAGATAATAAAGGGAAAACCTAAAGGATTGAAAAGGTGTTAGAAGCGGAGAACTAATGAGTTCAAGTTGTTCATTCATTAAATTTTGGTTCTTAGAAATGGCCTTTTTAATCTCAAACGCTTCTAACATGTCCAGTTTTAATCCCTTAGGTTGTACATGTAATATTTTTACATTATCAAAATTAAACGTATGATTATTGTGAATCATGTGTTCTGCAACATTTGAATGTGTTTTGTTGAGACGCCATGCGCTCATGTGCTCTTTGATTCTAATATTGAAGTTCCTCTCTGTTTTTCCTATATAAATAAAATCACATTCGTTGCAGCTGATTTCGTATACGCCACTACTTAGCATGAAGTTTTTATTATTAATTTTATTGTTAACTAACATTCTTTTTAAAGTAAATTTATTATGAAAAGCTGCCTGAATATTCTGTTTTCTTAATAGGTTGGCTATTTTGTAACTACTGTGGCCTATAAAAGGAATACGTCTATATATCTTATCTTGGGGAGAATGGTCATAGTGAAAAAAATTCTTTAAAAGGCGTTGTTTATGTTTTTTATTGAGAATTTTGAAAACTATGGAGGGGCTATAACCGTTATATTTAGCTATTTGTAAAATAGTATTTAATTCTGTATTATAATCTTCATGGGACATGGGAATATTTATTAATCTATGGAGGTAACTATAGGTAAAGTGCTGATAACTTGATGTTGTAAGGGTGAAATGATGATCTAGGAATGAAAAAATTAATTTTATTGTCGAGTTCTTTTTCGATAGTAAATTGTATTTTGGGGTTAAATTTGTTAAGGTTATTAAAAAATAAATCCAACTGTCTATCGGTACCAGTCCAAAAACAAATAATATCGTCCACATATCTAAACCACCACAAAACATGTTTTTTAAGGGTATTATTAGAGTTGAAAATTAAGTTTTCAAAATCATCCATAAATATGTCTGCTAATAGGGGCGAAAGAGGTGACCCCATAGGTAGTCCATCTGTTTGATGGTAGATTAAGTCATCAAATTTGAAATAATTCTGTTCTAAACAAGTGTATAATGCTATTTTTAACTCGTCGCTTTCGGGTGTGTTATCCAGTTTTTTGTTTATTATAATTTTAAGTTGTTCTATAGGGACAGAAGTAAACAAACTGACAATGTCAAAAGAAACCAAAATACCTTTGGGTACGAATTTATGGTGTGAAATTTTCTCAACTAGATCTAGGCTATTTTTTACTGTGAACTGTGGTTGAAAATTGATAGAGGTAGGTAATAATTTGTTAAGGATTTGACAGAGTTTATATGATGGGGCATTACAATACGACACTACTGGTCTAATAGGACAAGATTCCTTGTGAAGTTTAGGAAGTCCGTAAAGAATGGGTGCTGCAGGGTTTGACTGGACAACAAATTAATGGTTGCTGCCTTTATTCTGTTGTACTTCTCTTATAGCGTTTACAATAAGCTGGTAAACAAGTTAGTGACTAAGATAGTTACTATCCTAATGTTCATGCTTAAGTTTTAACTAGCACTAGTAGTTGGGCTAGGATAGGGGTTTTGTAGAAAATATAGTTACTAACCTACCCCTACTACTAAATTTTTCATTGTTCGGAGTTCTCTCATGTGCACTACACCAACGTAGACAACAAGTGCAGAGATTTTTGTAGTTATTTATATTAAACAATCAACTGTGGCCACCATCCGACCGACCGCCATCACAAAGTACTTGTTTAATTTATGCTGCTTTATCAAAAAATGTCTCAAATAAAAGTTGTTAGTTATTGCTTTTATAACAACTTTTGTTAAATAATGTTTTTCGAAATATTTCTCTGTTGTGAAATATTCGCAAAAATCTTAAAACCGACACGAGTAAACTCCTATTTCCAGTTAACCGATTTTTATCAAAAGTTTATCAACTCGTGCCATTGATGTCAAAAGCTTAAATATGTTTCATAAAAGTCCTTTTAGCCGAATTTGCTCTGCATGTGTACACAGACCAACAGACAGACAGACGGACGGACGGACGGACGGACGGACAGACAGACAGACAGACAGACAGACATCATGCTAAAAATAGTCATACGTTATGTAGGGACCTCAGTTCGTGAGAGTATACTTTGTTCATATTGTCACGGAGTGGAAGATAAACATGGTAGTTTCTATAATAATTTATTTTGTGCCTGATTACATCGTGAATATATTGAATTTAACTGTTGTTGCAGTATTGAGGGCTTGATGTGTTGCTGGTAGATCCTTCCCCGCGACGGCCTCGGGACCGGTCGAACTATGCCCGCATCCGTGTTGAACGAATACGGGCAGAAGCCCCGTCATACACACTCACATCTCGACTTAGTAATTTTCACAGCTGGGCCTGTACCGATAACGCGATCACTTTGGTAGCTTGATCGCTGCCTCTTGACTATCTACTGCCCCGACTCTATTCCCTAAGACCATTTTATATCTGTGAACCAGTACACTCTGACGTCAGGTCCTACCTCAATTGTTTTGGAAACATTATTCATTTGTGTAATTGTTGACAGCAATTAAAGACCATAGTCATCACAATTGAATAACGTTTATCAATACATTAGAATGTAGTTCAACACTTATGTTGACAAACACGTAAAACCCTGCACATTCTATAATTCCCAAAACCGTACGTTAGCAACCTTGACCTACACAGCCTTAAGGCTGCTCAAGGAATTGGCACATTAGAACACAATTATACCAAAATTGTGACAATATCCACCCCTAAAAGTATTACAAAATGTCTTAAATCGCGATTTCTCAGAAAATTAAAAACTGCCCCTATGCGGTCGGAAACATTGAGTAAAAAAGTGACAGCCACTTTTGGCCGACACGTCCTCTACCCACGAGGTTTAAAATTTCTCATTTTATACCCTTCTGCGAACAGGGCAAGATTATTAAAAAAGAAAATTGTGAAAAAACCACTTTCACGACCCACCCAAAAATTTAATTAAGCTAAAAAACTATATAAACACTGTTTGCTACTATATGCGGTTTGATTTGCGGAAATCCATTGACATGAAGAAATTCGAGAAAAAACTAAAGTGCGAAATCTAGGAAAAATAAAACTACCCGTAAGCTGTTGGGAAAAATCCGAAAAAATATAATCAGTTATCTTCGGAGAACCCTCCAATCACGAGAGTAGATTTTATACGTTGCTTCTCCTAAAAAATCGAGATAAGATAAAAATCGCATATCCCAGAAAATTTAAAATTACCCCAAAATGATAGGGAAAATTTAAGTATTCTGCGTCCTTTAGCAGCCTTCTGAACATATGTTTTGCGCTTTGCATGCCCTAAAAAAATTCAATTATTCTGAAAACTAAAAACTGCTCCTCCGCGGTATGGAAAAAACGGGGATTAAAATGGTTAGCCGGAGCAAAATTACGAAAAAAGGCAATCGTGAAAAATCAACTTTCCCGTTGGGGAAAAATAAATTAGCCTAAGCGCTGAAGGAAACGGATTCGCTACCTACGGCATTTGGTTATACCATAGAATATTTGGTTATACCGGTTTTCAAAAGAAAACCGGTCAATCGGCCAAAATGGCTGGACGGGTACTCTAGCTCAGTGTTTTTCAACCTTTTCTGGCCTTGCACCTCCCGAAATTATATAAATATTGTCTGCGGCCCCCCCATACTATGGTGTATCAAGATAATACGAACACGATTTTTTTCGAAAAAGCGACGTGTGAGCAATAAAAATTTTGAACTAAAATTTATCCACAAAATTGAATGGTAGTATTGAAATTTTCCGGAAAAAAAACGGAAGTACAGGATATCAAGGACAATTTCGAATTTTTAAATGGGAACGTATTTCATATTGGATATCTTTGGATAGAGCTTTTCAACAACTTTTACTTAAACATTTTTTTAATATCTTTTACAGTTGACAAAAAACTGTGATATTTTTAAATGACGATTATATTCCCTATAACGACTTGAAAGTAAAGTATTTTTATTTGTAGCTCGGAGAGCAATTAAAAAAATATATAATAAAAAATATTGCACTTTCAAGTCGTACCTACTTCAAACTACAACTTAAAAATATTTGTAGTACCTCCAAAGCGAACCATTGTCAGAGAATCCCATGAACTGACACATACAGTTTATTTTACCTTGATATAGTCTACTTATAGTCTGTTTATTTGGTTAAAGCGGAACTATATTTTCAAATCTAGCCCATTTACTCATTATAAAGTTAACTAGTGACAAATTAAACGTTTGAAATAGCCTGTAGTTTAAATTAGTTGTCAAAATAAGTAAATTATGTATAAAAATAAATAGAATATTTATTTTATATATGTTATGAGAGGTATATTTTTATGAATATAAAAATAAGATTAATAAATATGGATAAAATTTATATCTTGTAAGATGAGTGTATGAGTGCATTTTTATTATATATAATTCTTTATTTACCCTAGACCTTGCAGTGTTTAGGGTCTTAACCAGTACATTTCAAATCATAATAATAATAAAATAATAATATAATACATTTTTATGACTTCTTTCTTCTTCTTTTTCTTCTACATTCTTCTTCCGGTATTCCTCTCTTTCTTGCTATTCTCTTTTCAGCTTCCGTCTCCGGTCTCCTTCCTTCTTGACTCCAGTTGTTCTTCCCCTCTTTCCTCGCTTCTCTTCCCTCTTTTCTTTCCTCCTCCTTTGCCTCTCTCTTCCTTCCTGTTCTCAGTTCTGTCTTACCTCTCCGCATTCCTTCCTTCTTTCCTCGAGTACTCTCACCCACCTTTCTCCCTTTCCTTCTCCACTCAACAGCTCCTTTATCTCTCCTTCCCATTTTGTCATCTTTCCACATCTTCTTGTTAGGTGTTCCAAGGATTCTTCCTCTTCCCTACACATTCTGCATAGCCTATCCTCTGGTTTTGCCCAATACCTGTTACTCCGTTCTTCATTTCCGCATCTTAATCTGGCAATCCTTCTAACTCTGCCCCCTGCCTTTCCTCTCCTCCCTTTCAGATATTTAGGTATTCCTACCGTCCTTATCTCTCTATACCTTTTCACATTCCTTGAATTGTCTATTCTTACTGTTCTTTCCTGCTCCTGTACCTCCTTGTCTCTCCTCTTCAATTCTTCTACTATGTTTCTTCCTTCATTTCTCTTTCGCTCAGCTTCCCTTATGTCCATCCCACATCTCCAATAGTACTCTTTCCTTGTTTCTCCCCATTCCGACAGTTTACCCTTTTGTTCTTCCTTTATTCTTTCTTCCCAGCATTCTCTTAATATTTTCCTTCTTTCGGGTGCATTTTTATTATATTTTCATGTTTCAATTTTGTATGACTTCGCGGCCCCCCGGTTGTGAAACGCTGCTCTAGCTAGTCCATTATAAACCAGGCTTAATACTATTGCATCAGTAACTCTAAACTTGAAAAATGATAAAAACCCTAACACATCCTGACATCAGCAATACTAAATCGTATTTCCATTTTGACATTTTATTAAATTAAATAATAAAAAATCTAGGAATAAAATGATTTACGAGTACAAGATAAGGAATGTCGCTTTCGAAATCAATATTTGAAATGTTACATTCTAGGACATACATATGATTTTATATATTCTTGTAGATATTATTATTCCATTCATGAATATCGTATATATAACGGTATTATTCCGGATCGATTGAATCTCAACATTTTTTTTCTGACATTCTTATATTTTGTTACAAAATTGAGGAATCCGTTACACCAGCCAAAGATAAAGATTATATTACGAAAGGTGTTGAAGCAAAGTTGATCTCATTACTTTTAGATAACGATTTTAAGGGAGTGAACTGGTAAAATAGGGGACATATTGTGAAGGAAACTCGACAATTCTAAACCGATGACATAGTGCCAGTGCCTTAGCTTCAAATTTCGCCCCCCTCTCCCCTCTCGCGTAATTATTCTTGAGTTTCCTACTATATTCGTTAATATAATATTCCTCTACATAAATACAGATATATTTTTAATATCACGCTCAATTTATTTCCCCCTTTTCTCAAAATTCATAGCCACGTCCAACAATGAAACAAATGTCAAAAAATTGACGTGAAGTTTGAATTTTCACACATTTCAGGGTTTTGTAGGTATTTAGTCAGTTAATGATGATTATTAGAAGGCCAAACGATGAATGCATGTCACTACATAACACAATTACAAGTTTTGGTTTTAAAACCTTCAATAGGCACCACAAGAAGGTTGCAGGTAGATTTTTTTCTACCGTGTATCATAGCTTTTTTTTGTATAATTGCAAAACTATCATTCAAATCCAGATCTTTTGTCACGCAAGAACATAACACCTACAGAGACATTGTTTATATTGCGACTATATGAAAAACTTACAGATTCTCTACTAGAAATGGAATCCCAGCAACCGACCAGTTATTTATTTATTTTCCTAGTCATATTTGCAAATTTAATTTACGTACCTCTTCTCTACCCGTAACAAAATGTATCCATGTATATACAAATATATTTTTTAATTTTAGCTAAGATATTAAACGAAAATCTTAATACTTGGAAAAATGTATACAATGTTCCGTAACTGCACTCCTAATCACCGCGGTCGCGGTTACGGTAAAGTCGTGGTAAGTTGTGGTTACCTGAAAACGCGTTTTAGTTACGGAACGGTAGTCACACTTCACAGTTGATAAAACAGACAACTGAACTGTCATTTTATGGACGTTATAGGTTATAGATATTCTCTCACAAACTTATTAATAAAAATATTTGTTTTATTAGTACTTGTTTACAATGGCACATTATATAAGAACATATAAGATTTTCCCGATATTATTTTTCACGACATCGATCAATATTACTAAAAAACAGTTACTTACACTCATTCTTACTGTTTTAATTATGGACTATAGTAAAATAATATTATAATTTACTACTTGCACTACAAAGAAACGATTAATTCCCTCCACTTAACTCTCGCCTTATTGTAATTGTTTTGAAATTCCCGCCTTTTGTAGTTTACATTAGATCTGAAGTTTGTAGTGGAAGGAAATAACCACACTAACCGCGATATTTCCACGCTTAGTTTGGTTACAAAAAAGTAACCAAAATTTTCAGTAACTGCGTTCCGAAACTTAACAATTTTCCTGAAAATGTTAATGTCGTACACTTTCGGTACGGGAAACTTCAACCGTGGTTACTTTCGTCGAGTAATGGAATATTGTATTATTCAAACTGAAATGTATTTCAAAAATCACAGTTTAATAAAATTTAAATTTAAAAAAATTTTTTTTTTTTTTTCTATAACAAACTGTAATATTTTTAAAATCAAAATCGAATAAAAAATTCCTCTCGTACGTTTCGGGTTCATAGTAGTTTTTTGGAAAAAAAAATTAAAATAAAAAAATAAAAATAAAAAAACTACTTCCCGTTCTTTTATCTACGTCTTAAGAGCCTTCTTTTGATACCACTTAATAAATTTAAAAACATTTTTTTTTTCGTGGATACAAAAAAATCAATATTTTGCGAAAACCCAGTTGTTCAAAAATTTCTGTTGAACTATTCCGGTTCCCATCAATGTACATTATTCAGATTTTTTTCAGATTTTTATTTCAACTCCTCTGGGTGATAGGGAGATAGGATAAAAACCCCATGAAAAAAAAAGAGTTTTCAAAAATAAAAATTAGTTTGTGCATTTACGCATTAAAAGGTTTCATTTGATACCCCACTCAAAATTTTAAAAAATATTTATTTTTCCATTAAATATATATTTGTTTATATTTATCCCGCACTGTATTTTTTTGAGCTCTCTATAGTTTTCCTATATGTGGATCAAAAAGTTGAACAAGTATACCAAACTTCAACTTTCTATGTTCAACCGTTTGGCTACAATTTCTACCGTACATACAGACTGACAGACAAACAGATAAACAGACAGACAGACACATGAGTGACGTTATAAGGGGTTTTGGTGGTCATATCTACAAAACCCTAAAAAACACATATATAACAATTTAACAGTTTATTTCAAAAACAACCTATCGACCAAAATTAGCAAAATTTAATTTATTTTAGATTAATTTTATCTGTAAATATTAGTGGTGTGCTGGTTATCTATATCCGTATACGTGCATGATCCTCAAAATATAAAAATCCGTATAAGGACCCATCTCTGTTTTTCTAAGGCGAATCTTAAACGGATATCATCGTGCGTTTAAAAATGCTCAAAATGGAGTTAATTTTACTCTGACATTTAAATTCATGTTTAAACGGTCATCACATTAGTTGCTGGTGGTTCAGACCAGGGGTATGAAACTCATATACACGGCCTTGAAAGGGTTTTAAGTTCTATTCCATTCACCGACAGCGCTAAAAGCGTTTTTTTTAACCAACATTTTGAGAACACTTCATTATCGGCAATTTGCGGCAATTGTTTTTGACGTTGTAACGATAGGTGACAGTAAATTGTGATTGTGACAGTGATGAATTTTATAAGAAATTTTAAATATTAGCACCACATTTTTTATTTTCAAATGGTGTAGTGTAATTAATAATATTTTAAATGGTAAATGCAAAAGAAATATAAATAGTGTAATAAAAAAAATGGCACAGACTAAATTTAATATGTAGAATAAAAGTAAATATAAAAGTAAAAAATAAATACTTGTTTATTTATTTCATATGCTTGCTTTCAAATAAAATAATAAAACATAATGCTTACTGAAGAGTTAACTTTTAACAATTGTAATTAATTTTAATTTTAGGAAATTAATTAGGAAAGTTGTAAATAAATTAGTCATAATTTTCGGTTCAAGGCAATCTTTAATTTTCTACCAAAATTACATTTTATTTTTCAATTTTGGTAGAAAATTAATGATTCATTCAGATTCATAGCAATTTAAAAATAAAAATATATTTGTGTGCACTGCGGGTTGCATACTATCTAATCCTAGTTCCTATTACAACCACGAATGTCGCAACTATCGCTGTCCAAAGCCGTAACGTGGGAGTCCGCTATCTTCCTTGTTTTATAATTTGTGGTTCAGACTTCTTTTAGATTGAGAAACTTCCATGGACGCCACATCACTGAGCGGCATATAAAACATCTATTAATATTCTTAAGCTACGTTCAGAGGTCTTTAAATTCGTTGACTGTGCATTGTGCTCTATGGATAACTTTAATACATAGTTATAACATTCAAGCAGCATTTACAACTCGGAAAATTAGTGAGTTACGAAGAGTGCGACAACTGTCTGTCTTTAAACCAACTACGGTGGCTTCGTAAAATGTTTATTAACTATTATCGTTTTCCTAATTCTGTTGTCCTATATTTTTACTAACTAAACCTAATATAATTATAGTTGATCATATTACTGTTCGTCTTTATAATTTTGGGCGCGATTTGTTGTAATGGATGCTATGACATTTTATTAGGTTATGTAAAGGCAAACAATGTGAATATTCTCTCCGATGTAGACCATGTCTGTCTCCATTAAAACAACTCACTACCTAGAATTATGGAAAACTATCCATAATCCACAACGCATAATCTGTTAAATTTGGAGCTCTGACCGGTTGCTCGTATTACCATATGACAAACTTGTAGTGACAGTAAGCAGTGCACAAGATATAGTCTATAGTCAACTAATTTAAGAGTTCTGAACGCAGCTTTGGTAAAAAATATTAAAATAGTAATTTTAGAGAAAAGTAAATTTTTATATCAATTTATTTTTTATCATCTAATTTCTCATTTATCTCTATAATTTAATTTTAAATTTTAATTTGTTTTTTTTTTTTCCATAAATTTTATTTAATGACGCTTCAACTGCTAGGTTTTTAGCGTCAGTTTGAAATTACATTATTTACATCTAATTAATATATACATATACATATACATATACATACACACACATATACATACATACACATACATATACACATATATATACATATATACATACATCCGTGCGTTACAATAATTTTAATATTATATACAATAGTGTGGTTTGGTGGTTATATTTCACCGATTAGTTGGGCATCCTTAAGGAAGTTTATGATGTTTGTGTTGGCAGTTGTGGTGTTTTGTAGTGTGTGTTTGATTGGTTGTTGAATGTTATGTCTGGTCCTGATGTCTGCATATGTTTTGCATTCCGTCAAAAGGTGGTCTACAGTTAGAATTACGCTGCAGTCGTTGCAGATCTTGGCGTTCTCTCTTTGAAGCAGATGCTCGTGGGTTAGCTTCGTGTGGCCTATACGAAGTCTGGTGAGGGTTGTTTGTGTTTTCCTGTCGGTGTTCAAGTCCCAAATTTTTGTGTCTTCTTTGACGGTCCTCAATTTGTTGTTGGTTGTTGCCGACCAGTTTTCTTGTTGTTTGAATGTGATTGTTGTGTGATAATCATTTGGATGTCTTGGATTGGTGTGTGTAGGTTAAGAGATTGTGTAGGTATTGTGTTGTGTATAAAGTTGTGTATGTTTTCGTTGCCCAGTATGCCTTTGTGGCTTGGTATCCAGAGGAGTGTTATGTTGTGTTTGTTGTTTATTATTGTGTCCTGTGTTAGATGTTGGATTTGTTGGATGTTTGTTCGTTTCGTGTTGGTGTTTGTTATTTCCTTAATCGCGCCCAAAGAATCGGTGCATATTAAATAGTTTCCTCCTTCATCGCGTCCGGGGATGTCCTTGATAGCTTGATGGATGCTCTCGATCTCAGCGGTTGTTATTGATGTTGATGCGGGTAGATGGTAGCTTCTTTTTTGGTCATTGCTTTCATATCCTATTGTCACGTTGTTTACTTTCTTAGAGGCGTCAGTAAATATGATTTTGGTGTCTGTTGGATATTTTCGAATAATTTTTCCGAATTCTTCTTGAAATTTTTCAGTAGTTGTGGTGTTTTTATTGTGTTTCAATAGATCGGTATTTATTCTTGGTGTCGTTATTTTCCATGGTGGTAGGCAGTTATGTGAGTGTTTTTCCAATTTTTTTAAGGGAATATTGAGGCTGGTTATTGTGGGATAGCTGATTTTTTGGAGTGGGGTTTGGTTCAACGGGGTTATGGTATTGTTTGGCTTATTTTTTCGAAAAAGAGCAGTAAACGTTGGATGGGTGGGGTTAGCGGCGATTTTTACCATATATTTTGTGAGTAGTGTGGCTCTACGGTCTGCAAGAGTTGTTTCACCTGCTTCATTGTGGATGCTAATGACTGGACTGGTTCTAAATGCCCCAGTGGCTATTCTTAGTGCTAAGTTTTGGACACTATCTATTTTCTTTAACAGGGTCTTTGACGCTGTGCTATATATGATACTACCGTAGTCTAGTTTGGGTCTTACTATTGTTTTGTAGATGGTTAATAATGTTTGTTTGTCTGCACCCCATTCATGGTGGCCCGTTGTCTTCATTATGTTTATCCGGTTTTGGCAATCTTTGATTAGTTCGGTAATGTGGGTTCTCCAAGTTAATTTTTTGTCAAAAGTAACACCTAGGAATTTCTTGCTGTTTTTGTAGGTTATGTTTTGGTCTTCTATTGTTAATTTTGGTTCATATATGTTTTTTGTTTTTTTGGAGAACATTACTGCTTCCGTCTTACTTTTGGAAAATTTGAAGCCGTTTCTTTGGGTCCACGTTTTCAGTTTATTTATGGAATGCTGGATGGTATTGCCCATTATGTCGATTGTTCGGCCCTTGACATAGATTGCCAGGTCATCTGCGAACAACGATACTTTGACTGGTTTCTCAATAGATGTTGCTATGTCGTTAATTGCCATAAGGAATAAGGTTACACTTATGGTGGCTCCTTGGGGTATTCCGTTATGCTGTGTTTTAATGTCTGAGAGATGGTTGTTGGCTCGTACTCTAAATTTCCTGTTGTCTAAAAAGTTTTTAATGAATTGTAGCATTGGTCCTTGGATTTTAAATTCTTGCAGCTTATTTAAGATATTTCTTCTCCACGTTGTGTCGTATGCCTTTTCAAGGTCGAAGAAGACAGCAATTAGATGTTGCTTCTCTTGAAAGGCCATATGAACTTCGTTTGTGAGGTTAACCAGATGGTCGGTTGTAGACCTGTTGTTTCTAAACCCACATTGGACGTTGTTTAGTAATTTGTTTTTTTTCTAGGTACCAGGTAAGTCTGGAGTTTGCCATCTTTTCCATTAATTTTCCCATGGTATTGGCTAGGGCAATAGGTCGGTAGTTGTTGGGTGATGTTTTGTCCTTTCCGGGTTTGTGTATTGGAATTAGTTCAGTTATATTCCAGCTCTTGGGGTAGTTGTTGTTGGACCAAATGTAGTTGTACAGCTTGAGGAGTTTTGTTTTTAGGACTTCTGGGGCTTGGATAATAAACTCGAATGGTATGTTGTCGGGGCCTGGGGCACTATTTTTCTTTATTTTGTCTATTGTTGTTTCTAATTCTTCTCTTGTAAACTGGTGATTTATTGGATTGTCATTGTCGGGAGCTATTTGTATAGGAGTTTTTTCTATTTCTAATTTTTTCTCTAAAAATTTGGGGCAGTAATTGGAGTCGCTACTGATTGTTTCGAATGTGTTTGCCAGATAGTTTGAAATGTTTTTGTGGTCTACGATGGTATTGGATCCTTCTTTCAGTAGTGGGATATGTATTGAACTTTTGTTTCTTTTTATACGGTTAATAGCTTCCCAGATGTTCTTTATGGGTGTGTCTTTATTTAGTTTGTCAACATATTCTTGCCAAGATTTCTTTTTTGCTTCCCTAATTGTTCTTCTAGCTTTGGCTCTTGTTTATTTTTACCTCTATTAGGTTCTCTATTGTTGGGTGTCTTTTATATAGGTATAATTTTTTATTTGCTTCTTTTTTTTTTGTGAATTCGCATTCTTGGTTCCACCATGGTGCGTTTTTGTTTTTTCCTGGGTTTTTGTATCTGACGTGTTCTTCTGCTGCGTATATTATGGCTGTTGTTATTTGTTTTATTGTATTTTCTACGTCTTCTTCTACCGGTATATCCGTTATTGTTTGCGAGAGGATTTCTCTGTATTTTGTCCAGTCGGCGCTCTCCAGTTTCCATTTTTTCTTTTCGTTTGTGGGTTTATTGTTGTTATGTGGCCCATTAGAGTGGTGGTAAGTTATTATGGTGAGAGAGTGGCCGTGGATGTAGGAGTATAGCAATGTCTCGTGAGTGAGATTGGTGTATATTCGTGGTGAGCAAAAGGTCAGGTCAATATTTGAGAATCCGCCTGTTCGAGAACAGAAGTGGGTGACTCCGTTTGGGTTTAGTAAGATAAGGTCATCTAAAGTTCGTTCTATTATTTGTCCCAGTTTGTTGTTGCGTTTTGCACCCCAGAGTGTGTTGTGGGCATTAAGATCTCTAGTAAATATTACTGGTCTAGGGAGTTGTTTTTTTATGTTCTCTATATCCGCGTCATCTATTTTGGAATCTGGTGGGATGTAGATACTACATATTGTTATGGGATCTGTTAGGTACGTTTTAATTGCTACGGCTTCTAAGGTTGTCTGCATTTTAATTTCTTCAAACGGAAAAGAGTTTTTTATTAGTATGGCTGCTCCTCCACTTGCCGCGTTAGCTGTTATTCTGTCTTTTCTTATTACGTTGTATCCATTTAGTTTTATGGTGTTGTTTGGGGTCAGTCTGGTTTCTTGTAAGCAGAAGAAGTCTGGACTTTTATTGGCTAGTAGCTGTTGAATTTCGGCCAGGTGGGCTATAAGGCCATTACAATTCCATTGCATTATTGTCGCCATTTTGATTTTTAGGACTCCTGGTTTGGTTCTTTTTCGTCTATTAGTTGTTGTTGAATTCTGTTTGTTGCCTTCGTTAGGCGTATTTTGGCAGATCTGTTATTCGTGAAGCTGTTGAGCTGTGTCATCATGTATAACAGGCCTTTGATATCTTCTGTGTACTCTCGGGCAGTTTTTAGTGGATCTGTGCTGTTGTATACATTATCTATGAAACTGTGGAATTGTTCGTATGTTATTATGAATTTTGGCGAGTCGAAAAGTTTTTGCGCTGGTTTTAGCTAGTCTTCAATCGGTGTACAAGGACTTAATGCTCGTTTGGATTTCTTGTTTCTGGTTTTAGTTGTGTTGTGTATTGACTCATGTGGTTTTTAGGGTTTTGTAGGTATGACCAAAAAACCCTTATACCGTCATTTTGTCGTCTGTCTGTCTGTCTGTCTGTCTGTCTGTCTGTCTGTCTGTCTGTCTGTCTGTCTGTCTGTCTGTTCGGTAAAAATTGTAGCCGAACGGCTAAACCTAGAGAGTTGAAATTTGGCATGCTTATACAACTCGTTGACCCGCACATAGGAAAAATACCAAAACATCTAAAAAACATATCCCCCTAAAAATATAAACAAATATGTGCTCATCGAAAAAAAAAAATATTTTTTTTTAATTCTGAGTAGGGTATCAAATGAAAGCCCTTGGTACGTGGATTAACGACCAAATTTTTATTTTTCCAAAAAAAATTATTTTGAAGCGATTTTTGCCAATATTGTGCAAAAAAAATTTTGTCCCACACCCTGTAGCCCAGATGGTTTAAACTAAAAATCTGAAAAAATTCTAAGTAATGTACATTGGTGTGAACCGGAATAGTTCAACAGGAATTTTTGATCAGATTATGTTTTTGGAAAAAAAAGCATTTTTTCTGTTTTTTTGCTAATAATGTTGACAACTTATAGTTATATAATACGCTAAACAGTAACGTGTTTCTTGGTGCTGTGGCTAAGATACTTGCGTTCTGTCCAAGAATTCGTAATCGGACTCATGTTCGAGTCCTACGTGAGGAGACAATATTATTTTTTATTTATTTTTTGCATTTTTATATTGTTTAAATTATTTTTTCAAAATTTTAATTATATTTTGGCAATTGTTGCATTTAATTTTTAATAGTGTAAATTTAATAACCAGTGGAAATTGTTGAAATTATAATTTAATTATATATTTGAATGTACACGAAATCAAAGGGGAGGAGCTATGACTAAAAACAACCAATGGAAGCCATAGGCGCAATTTTCAAAATCGTAATGAACCTTGATATATAAAAAAAAAAATACTGCACATCTTTAAAAACTTAAATAATGGTAATAGGCATTCGAATTAAAATTCATAAAAAAATATTTTGTCACAAAATTTGTTTTGGCACCCCAAATAATCATCATTCACTTACTAGATACCTGCAAAACCCTGAAATGTGTGAAAATTCACACTTCACATCAATTTTTTGAATGTGTCGTCTTGAGATAAACTAATTGAGTCTATACTCTCCGCACTGCTTGCTGAGAGGATTGGTCGTTTGTTGTTAGCGTTTATGTTCTCGTTTTCAGCTTGATTGGTTATTGTTGGGCACTTTTTCTCCGTAGTATCGAGTTTTGCTTGTTGTTGTTTTTGGGTTTGTTGTTGTTGTAGTTCTTGTCCTTCTTGTTCTTGAACTTGTTGTGAATGTTGTGGTTGTTGTTGTTGTGATTGTTGTTCTGCTTGTTGTAATTTTTGTTGTAGTTGTTGTGGTTCTCCTTGTTGTGGTTGTTGTAGTGGTTCTTGTTGTTGTTGTTGTTGTTGTTGTTGCTTAGGTTCTTGTTGTTGTGGTTGTTGTTGCGGTTTTTGTTGTTGTGGTTGTTGTTGTTGTGATTGTTGTTCTGCTTGTTGTAATTTTTGTTGTAGTTGTTGTGGTTCTCCTTGTTGTGGTTGTTGTAGTGGTTCTTGTTGTTGTTGTTGTTGTTGTTGTTGCTTAGGTTCTTGTTGTTGTGGTTGTTGTTGCGGTTTTTGTTGTTGTGGTTGTTGTTGCGGTTCTTGTTGTTGTGGTTGTTGTTGTGGTTGTTGTTGCGGTTCTTGTTGTTGTGGTTGTTGTTGTGGTTCTTGTTGTTGTGGTTGTGGTTGTAATGGTTGTTGTAGTGGTTGTTGTAGTGGTTGTTGTTGTTGAGGTTGTTGTTGTTGTGGTTGTTGTTGTGGTCGTGATTGTTGTTGTGGTTGTTGTTGTGGTTGTTGTTGTTGTTGTGATTGTTGTTGTTGTTGTGATTGTTGTTCTTGTTGCTGTTTTTGTTTAAATTTACATTTTTCATCTTTGTGGCCGTATTTTTTACAAAATGCGCAGTAAAATGAGTCGTCGGTTATGTAGAGGTTGTTTGGTTTGTTTTGGTAAACTATTGTAAGAATTTCTGGAATTATTGTGTTTTCGTTGTTTTCTATATAGACTTGTCTTCTACCTGTTAATATATATTGGAATCCTTCCTCCTGCATTCCTGCTCTTAGGAAGGTCATTTCGGAGGTTAGTTTAAGCCCCATTTCTTGTAGTGCATTTTCCACTACGTCATGAGGTACGGTTGGGTAAACTCCGGATATAACTATGCGTTTGTGTGGCGATAGGAGGTGTCTGATTGTGACCGTATTGTTTTTTATAATTATATTTTTATGCTTTTTTACTAGAGTATCCGTTGTTAATTTGTTGTTAAAGAATATGAGTAGACGTCTGCTTGATACTTTGAAGTATTGCATAATCTTGTCTGGTCCTACTAGTGCGCCTATGGCTAGTACATATTCTTGTGTGTGGATTTCATTTATTGTGTTGATAATAATTCCCTGGTTGTCATTTGGTATTTTATCTTTTGGTTTTTTAACAACGTTTGCATAATTCATAGTGTTATTTATTATATTATTTTCATTTATTTTTGATTGCGCCATTTTGATTTTTTTTTTTTTTTCGGGCAGGGTCCGCGCCCGCCCGCTAGATGTTACTGTTGTGCTTCACCCGTCTTTTTTAATCTCTCCATCAATGGTGGGCAGTAGTTGTTAATTAGTTAGATGTTGGTTTTTAATTTAGTTAGTGATTACCGCCAGACTCTGATTTTGAGGTTAGTGGGCCAGGAATTTATGTGGTTTTTGTATTGTGAAAATGTGGAGATATTTATGGAATATGATTGATTTGTGAATTAATTGAAAAAAACACTCACCTCCGCTGATGGATAAGTTTTAAAAATTTATTTTTATAAATAATATTTTTAGATAATTATATGTTATTATTAATTATTATTATATTATTTTTTTTTTTTTAAATTATTAATTACTAAAATATACACAAAATAAAAAATAAAAAATATTAATGACCGTGATGTGGGTCGAACCATGGACCTTCTGTCTTATAGTCTATTGCACTAGCCACTACTCTATTATTAGTCTATTGAATTATAATTATTTTGTATTATAGCAGAAGTTAATATAGAATTGTTTAGCATATTTTTCTTATTTATTTTCTACTAAAGTGTCACTATCACAGTTTATCACCTTATTTATCAGTTCAAAAGAAATTTTCTGTATTTATAATAAGTTTTATAGTAATTTTTCACTTTTTTATCACCAATGTTAGTAACCGATTCACTCATAAACACGTCCCCTTTTAAGGTTTAATAAGACAGGTCTTAATTTGTTTATTTATATCCAAAGTACAAGATAAAATAAATAGATTTTTACAAATAATAATTTGTACAATGGTTAAAGGCCCAGGATCAGTCATCGCAAGAACACAAGGACTGTTCTTCCTCATGAGCACTCAAAGAGTATAAAAATATAAATATAGCATATATTAATATAAAGAACCAAAATTCTTTGCTATTGACAATAGGGGATAGGCATGATTTTTTACATTTTTTTTATTATATTCCTCTTGTTGCATATAAACATAAAAAAACAGTTTTTCATTTTTTTTTTTAAATTTGATGGCTTAAAAAAAATCATAAATGTATGTAGCGCGCGAAAACGACGTGTGGCGTCATACCCCTTCTAAGTGACGCAGTACACTACTAGCCTACCCGGTGTACTGCGTACAGCCTACTCAGTGTACAGCGTGCAGCCTAGACAGTCGTGAACTTATTTGCTTGTATAACTTTTATAGTTTATGTAAAGTTAGAGTGATTTTAATTAAAATAAAGTTTAATTCTATAAAAACAATTTATACATGTTTACCGAATTAAATTTTATATTAAAATATATAAAATATGGAAGATCCATGCCCCAGTACTTCGAAACATAGTCGAAAATATTGTTTAGTACCGATGTGCACAAATAGTTCAAATAGAAATCCAAAAAAACAATTTATATCATTACCTGATGGCGAAAAACAACAGAAAAAGCGAAATTTGTGGCTGGAAGCTATGAGGCGAAAACCGATACTTCAGAAAAAAGTAAACTTTATGTTTGTATATGTTTTTTCATATATTCCATTAGCATAAATGCATCAATGTTGGGTAAATTATCACTCTGAGCCTAATTTATCTAATAAAATCTTTATCTGCCATTTTAATAATAAATGCGTGAAATTTTTTTTAAAAACAAATACAAAACTCTCGAACAATATAATATAATATACACGTAAAGATTATGTTGTAACTGTATCTGTGACGTCAAACCCCAGTCGTTTGACGTCATACTCAGTCGTATTTACTCGGCAACCTTCGCACCGTGGTCGGCTTATTTCAAATTTACAATATTTTAATTAAAAAAATTGGCTATAATATTAATTAAAATGTGATTTTTGTTTTTTTAAGTGATATAACTAACATTAACATATCAAAAAAATTTAGCTTTAAGGAAATATAAATTTTATGCGTATCCCCTATTCCACAATAGGGGATAGGCATGATTTTTAAAAAAAAAATTATTATACTCCTCTTGTTGCATATAAATTTAAAAAACAGTTTTTCATTTTTTTTATATTGATGGCTTAAAAAACATAAATGTATGTACCGCGCGAAAAACACGTGTGACGTCATACCCTACATAAGTATACTGCGTACAGCCTACCCAATCTACAGCGTGCAGCCTACAGTCTGTCGTGAACTTATTTGCTTGTATAACTTTTATAGATTGTGTAAAGTTAGAGTGATTTTAATTAAAATAAAGTTTAATTCTATAAAAACAATTTATACATGTTTACCGAATTAAATTTTATATTAAAATATATAACCTATATTGCAGTATTTCAATTATGCATCTAACGTTTTGTAACTTCATGTAAACAATGTAGTAAAATTCTGACATCTAAATTACATAAATATTTACATTTTACAGAGTTGCAGCGTTTATATTGTTTACATAAAGTTATAGAATACATAAATGGTTTACTTACAAGTCTGTTTTGCCACCACGTATTTCTTCAGCACTATAGCATTAATTATTTTTCATATATTCCATGAGCATAAAAGCATCAATGTTGGGTAAATTATCACTCTGAGCCCTAACAAAATCTTTATCTGCCATTTTAATAATAAATGTGTGAAAAATTGTTTAAAAACAAATACAAAACTCTCGAACAATACAATATGCACACGTAAAGATTATGTTGTAGTGTGGGCCGTCTAGGGTTTAACTCGGCAACCTTCGCGCTTATTTAAAATTTATAATATTTTAATTAAAAAAATTGGCTGTATTATTAATTAAAATGTGATTTTTGTTTTGTTAGGTGACATAACTAACATTAAAATATCAAAAAAATGTGGTTTTAAGGAAATATAAATTTTATGCTTATCCCCTATTGTCATGACCAACTTGGGCAGAATTAAGTCTGAAAATAAAATTGAAAAGAACATGAAATTAAAAGGGCAAGATGAACCTATTAGAAGTGGAGATTTTTTTAAAAGTCTTTTATAAACTTTAATACATTTTTACAAAATTTTATCCCAGGTGAGCTTCTTTATATGTTTTTTGAAAGAGATTAAGCTAGAAGATTTAAGGTTCTCAGGAATAATATTATATTTAGCGCAAATGTTAAATGAGAAGCTATGTTTAAATGTTGCAGTTTTGTAAAAAGGTGGAGAAAGGCTACCCTTAAATCTTATATTAACATTATGCACATCATATCTGAAGGTGATTTTGTTGTACAAATAAGAGGGAGTTTTGAGAATTAACACTTTATGATATAACTAGTGCACCTGTTGCCAACTGTGTTGGCAAACAAATCATTACCTTAATGTGGATCTTGCTCGACACCTCAGACTTTTTTCTCTAGCCATACGCCTAACTTCATCCAATTCAAATTGAATCAACTCTTCGCCCATTATTAAAAACTGGACAAATAATGAGCATTATTCCGAATTATTAATTCATTAACTTTTTAAGATGGGAAAACGATTCATTTTCACTCAGTGTATTATATTTATAATGTTAAAACTAAAAATGATTTGAGACGTTAAATTTAATATATATTTATTCAAATTAATTTTCCATTTTCTTATATAATATAAAAATACGCACACGGAAAAAACGCACACGGATTAATACGCACACGGAAAAAAGCACACATGAAAAAATACACAGACGGCAAAAAGGGCACACGGAAAAAAGCATACTTACACTATATTTCAAATCAGGGGGTAGATTTACAATATCCCACTGAACACTGCGCATGCGTCACACACACGTCATTTGTTCAATATACAGAGATTCTAAACAGGTGGGACTGTGCAGAACTTTTAAAACACAATTTATTTTTAGGTGGTTTATAAAAAAAAAAAATAAACAGTTATCAACCATAACCTAAGATAGTCACTGTCCCTGGCCCTGCACAGAACAGTTAAAATACAATTTATTTTTAGGTGGTTTATAAAAAATAAACAGTTATCAACCATAACCTAAGATAGTGCTTTTAAGGTGAATCACTGTCCCTAGCCCTGCACAGAATAGTTAAAATACAATTTATTTTTAGGTGGTTTATAAAAAATAAACAGTTATCAACCATAACCTAAGATAGTGCTTTTAAGGTGAATCACTGTCCCTAGCCCTGCACAGAACAGTTAAAATACAATTTATTTTTAGGTGGTTTATAAAAAAAAAAACAGTTATCAACCATAACCTAAGATAGTGCTTTTAAGGTGAATCACTGTCCCTAGCCCTGCACAGAATAGTTAAAATACAATTTATTTTTAGGTGGTTTATAAAAAATAAACAGTTATCAACCATAACCTAAGATAGTGCTTTTAAGGTGAATCACTGTCCCTAGCCCTGCACAGAACAGTTAAAATACAATTTATTTTTAGGTGGTTTATAAAAAAAAAAACAGTTATCAACCATAACCTAAGATAGTGCTTTTAAGGTGAATCACTGTCCCTAGCCCTGCACAGAATAGTTAAAATACAATTTATTTTTAGGTGGTTTATAAAAAAAGAAATAAAATAAACAGTTATCAACCATAACCTAAGATAGTGCTTTTAAGGTGAATCTAACCTAAACTAAAAGGTAAATGATATTTTAATGTGATAAATAAACAGAAACCATTGTTTTAGAGCCACATAATTCTTGAATTATTTAGTGTAGTCGTTATGTGCTGCCATCTGTATAGAGTTTGCAGTGGGATATTGTAAATCTTGTCCTATATATCGTAGAAATAAAAACATAATAAAGCATTGAAAAAATAATAATAAAGAAAAAAAGTCACATTTTTCTTACTTTCATCAAAACCAAATATTTTTTTAAATAATTATTTTTCTGCTAATAATAATTTTAATCAAAAATGTCGAATATCACGGAAGGATAACGTTTTTCTGTGTTTTGTTTCGTAAAAAAACCGATCCGTGTATTTCACAACTAAATTAATAATTGTGAAGTGATTTTTTAATGAAAAACACAACTGTCATTTTCACTAATTTATTGTCAACACTCAAAACAAAAATTCACAGCACACTACTGTCCAATACATAAACAACAATTTCTTACAATTCTATCAGTTATTATAAAAAGTGTTCGTAGAATATTCACTATTATTGCATCTTATAATAATTATAAAAACTGTTCGTAGAAAATTCACTATTATTGCATCAACAATATATTTTAAACAATTTTGAAATAAATAATTAACATATGCGCGCCTCTATCGGGGAATGAAGAAACGACCGGTCGAACATACAAACCTCTATGATACGAACATACAAACAGGTGTATTATATTATAGGATTTGTAATTATGTAATTTGTAGTGCTGAGTACATATTTGGTCGTGATTTTATATTTATCTCATAGAAATAAGCAACATAAACTACGATCCACGTTTGAACACGATAGAACAAATCTTTTTTAGCCACTTTTTGATTGCAGTACAAACAATCCCCTTTAGCTATAGGCAACCCAATAGACGCATCTGTTGTGCGGTTTTCATATGTGATTGTATCCGGGACAGTTTAGCTCTGAAATATCACGAAGAAGGGAATAGAGAAAGAGTAAAATGTTAGGCACAGGCGTAATTCTGTCGGAGATTTCACTGCCTCTCTCAATTTATCGTTCCTTCTTTTCTCTAATGTTTTTACATACGTATCCAAGAACTAGGATTCATGTTATCTTTTGTTTTTGAGTGTTCATTGTTTCGTTCTTTAAATCAGGCGTGAAAGAACAAAAAAGAACGTTTCATTTTAACTTCGTATTCTACTTTTTTAAATTTAAATTTAAATTATATAATGGATGTATTGAATACTAGTCTTATCTGTCTGATCAGTGTTATGTGTTAACAATAAATATCAAATACACAAATCAGAAAAGTCTAGGGATATAAAAAAATATATGAAAATAAATAGAGCATGGTTTTGTTTTGTACGTTTCTTGTATTCTATCAATTAAAATACTTAATAAAAAATATAACAAAATAAGCTAAATGTTATTTATAAAAATAACCAATATTAGTTTTTTTTTTTTTTTTTTTAATGCAGATTTATGTACAGAATTGTACAAAGAGAAAAAAAATACTAATGAGAGTATGACCTCCACGTTGGTTGATCACAGCCCTACATCTGCGATTCATGGACAAAATACAAGGTCTACAAGTATGATATGCGGATTTTTTTCAAACTTGCCGCGCAAACCGAGTGTATAGTTCAAAGTTTCAACACATATGGCGTTTTGTTAAGTTATCATTAAATGTCAAATGCGTATAGGTTATAATTTGAAAAGTGATCATATAGTTTTGTTTTACTGTGTTAAAAATGTCAAATTTTGTGGCAAATAAAGAGCATTCGCGGAGAGTACTACTGTTTTGTTTTCATTTGAAAAAAAATGTTGCTGAATCATACCGACTGCTTCGAGAAGCTTATGGTGAATATGCTCCATCGCAAGATACGTGTGAACGATGGTTTCGGCGTTTCAAAAGTGGTGACTTTGATCTTACAGACAAAGAATATGGAAAACCTCCAAAAAAATATGAAGATACAAAATTGGAAACATTGCTAGTCAATCGATAGTCAATCACAAAAACAACTAGCAGAGCAGTTAGGCGTTAGTCAACAAGCTGTTTCCAATCGCCTACGAGAGATGGGTAAGATCTAGAAAGTCGGCAGATGGGTTCCACATGCATTAAATGGGAGGCAGATGGAAAAACGCAAAAACACTTGTGAAATTTTGCTTGCACGATACAAAAGAAAGTCTTTTTTGCATCGTATCATTACTGGCGATGAAAAATGGATTTATTTTGAAAATCCCAAACGCAAAAAATCATGGGTGAACCCAGGCTCACCAACCACATCAACTGCAAGACCGAATCGCTTTGGCAAAAAGACAATGCTCTGTTCTTGGAGGGACCAAATGGGTGTGGTCTATTATGAATTGTTAAAACCTGGTGAAACAGTTAATACCCAACGCTACCAACAACAATTCATCGAATTGAACCATTCGCTGCTCATAAAACGACCAGAATACGAAAGAAGACAGCACAAGGTAATCTTTCCTCACAATAACGCTCCATCACATAAGGCAAAAGCAGTTTGCAACACATTGGAGGCACTCAAGCGGGAAGTGCTGCCCCATGCCGCTTACTCACCAGACTTGGACCCTTCAGATTACCACTTGTTCGCATCGATGGGTCACGCACTTGCCGAGCAGCAATTTTGTTCATATGAAAATGTGAAAGAATGGCTAGATGAATGGTTTGCGAGGTAAGGGGAAGAGTTCTACTGGCGAGGTATTCACAAATTGCCTGAAAGATGGAAAAAATGTATAACTTCTAATGGAGCATACTTTGAATAAATAAACTTTTACTGTTTTTTTTTAGATTAATGTGTTTTATTTAAAAATAATCCGCATTTCATACTTGTAGACCTGGTAACATTACCGATGTCTTCTTGAGGTAACTGTGCCCATTCTGATCTTAGAAGCTCTCTGAATCTATAATTATCGTTGATGTTATCCATTATGTGGAGTAATTCTTCTTTTAAGCATGCCCCACGCATATTCAATCGGATTTAGATCCGGTGACTGTGCTGACCATGGTATGGCATCAATACCTTCGCTATCAAGCTAGTTCGTTACAATTCGCTCAACATGAGGCCGAACATTATCCTGGGCAAGATGAAACTGATCACCAACAGCACCACGAAATGATCGCACAATAGGTTTAAGAATATTATCCAAACATTTTTAAAAATCCATTGGAAAAATCGAGATAAGTTCTACCGCCATTGATTATCCCACCCCATGCCATAACAGTACCACCTCTGTATCTGTGTAACTTCCTGGACGTGCCTCAAACGTTCCAAATTACCGGCTCTTTTCCAAACTCTTGTTCGATGAGAATCTGGATGAATTCCAAATCTGAACTCATCAGTAAATAAAACTGTGGCCCAATTATTGTCACACCAATATTGAAAATTGTGACACCAGTCTAATCTTGCTCTCCGATTGACTCTAGAGAGGGGTTGACATCTGATTGGTCGTCGAAATAGAATATTAACTTCGTGGAGACGATTTCTTACAGTATCGCGACCAACGGTTAAGTTATGCGCTCGCTGTAACTCTCTTACCAATTCGGGTGCTATAATAGTAGGCTGTCTTCTAGCATTTAAGGGTGCGCACAACCGTACAGTTTCTTATACAAGACTTAAAAACCTGAAATAAAATTAGTAACAATCTATATATCAAAATTTTCAGCGAATTTTTATATATCTAATAGGATATTTTTAATTGTAAAAAGAACTGTCATGTAATTGTAAATAAACAAATTGCGTTATAGACGCCATCTTGTAAACCATCAAATTGTAGCTAAAGCTCCATTATACAAATATGTTTAGAGATAATTTGTTCTATTGTGAAAATTACTTATAGTTACTGTACTTGGTAATCTACTTTTGCCGCCACCTCGAATCTGCCGCGGTTCTTAACATAGGTGCTGCAAGTATATTATAACTGAAAAAATATAACTGCTGCAAGTATATTATAACCAAAAATAACTCTGGAAAAGACAGACGGTGATATAAACGAAATGGTGAAGGAAATTATGGAAAAAGTAAAAAAGGCGATAACAAAGAAAAGAAAGAAAATAACTCAGAAAACAGGGAGAAATAACTGGTGGGATAAAGAGTGTAGAATGGAAAAGAGAGAAACGAGGAAAAAATTCAAAGAAATGAGAAAAGGAAAGTTAACGGAAGAGGAATATAAAACAAAACAAAAAGTTTATAGAACCTATTGAAACAAAAGAAAATAACTCAGAAAGAAAAAGAGATGATAGATATAGCACGAATAAGAAATGAGACAGAAATTTGGAATTACTTGAATAAGGAAAGAAACCAAAGACAAAACATAAAAAGTCAAATAAACATAAATAGATGGAAAAAATACTTTATGAACCTATACGAAGGAACAGAGAACAAGAAGAAAGAAACACGAACAGAAGAGACGACAGAAGACCCAAAGGCAGGAGAGATTACAGAAGAAGAAATAGAAGCACAAATAAACAAGTTGAAAAACAAAAATCCCCGGAAAAGATCAAATAAGAAACGAAGTATGGAAAAACAGCAACGAAGAACTAAAAAGAGGACTATTAAAAATATTTAACAAAATATGGAAGGGGGGCGGATTTCTGCAAAGCTGGAGGCAAGGTATGATCGTGCCAGTACATAAGAAAGGAAGCAGAGAAGAGTTAGGAAATTATAGAGGAATCTTTTAAATAGCAGCTACAAAATGTATGCGTCAATGATAGCTGATAAACTACAAACGGATTTAGAAGAAAAGGGGATTCTACCTAACAGCCAAGCGGGGTTCAGAAAAGAAAGGGGGTACTCTAGACAATATCTACATTCTGAAACACCTAGTAGACAGAGAAATATCAAAGGGCGAAAAAGTATACGCGCTGTTTGCGGACATAAAAGCAGCATTTGACCTAGTAGACAGAGAACAGCTATGGGAAATGATGAAGAAAAAGTAAGTAGACGAATAACTGATAAAGAAGATAAAAGAAATATATGAAGAAACACGTAATCAGGTGAAAGAAGGGGAAGCATTGAGCGAGAACTTCTGGACGGAAAAGGGTTTAAGACAAGGATGCCCACTGAGTCCCATCTTGTTCTCTGTCTACATAGCAGACCTAGAAGATGTGATGAAAAGATGGCAAGCGGGAGGTTTAAGAATCGGTAAGCTAAAAATATGGTCACTTGCCTACGCCGATGATATAGTGCTATTAGCAAAGAACGCAACCGAGCTTAAAGATATGATTAAAAGATTCGAAAGATATCTGCGAGGAAAGAAAATGATACTTAGTACAGAAAATTCGAAAGTACTTGAATTCAGAAAAGGGGGTGGAAGAGAAAAGAAAGAATGTTGGAATTGGGAAGGACAAGAAATAGAACAAGTAAAACGAATTTAAATACTTAGGATATATTTTTCAAAAGAACAACGGAGACAACAAACATATAAAGGAAAGGACGAAAAAGGCGAAAATGGCGATGGGAAAAGTGTGGAGTATCGGAGAGAGAAAACTAAACCACGAATATAAAAAACGAATGTTTCTTTTTGATACCTTAATACAAGGAATTCTCCTCTATGGCTCGGAAATATGGGGATGGAAAGAGTGGGAAGAAGTAGAACGAACACAAGAAACGTACATTAAATGGACATTGGGATTAGACAGGCAAACACCGAGCTATATAGTACTATCGGAAACAAAGAGAGGCAAAATAAGACTAAAAACCGGAACAAGAGCTATAAAATATGAACAAAAAACTCTAGCCTGCAATAACGAAATCCTGAAGGAAAGCTGGAAAGAAAGAGAAAATAATACAAAAACAAATTGGAAAACCGACAGAAGAAAATATTACGAGAGAAACGGCTACAGCACAGACGAGATAAGAAGAAAGCAGGAGGACGGAGTTGCAATTGAACAAATAACAACAGAAAGAGATAGAGACGTACAACTGCAGAACCAACAGAATAAAATTAGCAAGTCTAGGTATTTTAAAGAATATGGGAGAATACAAACACAATGGCTGCCACAATATCTGCAAAACAGCAATAAATCACAGAAAACCATAGCAAGATTTAGGTGTGGAAATGAGATAGAGGCAAGTAAATATTGAAAAGAAGAAAACGAAAGATTACGTAGATCGTGCGGCGAAGCGGTAGAAACGATAGAACACCTACAAAATTGTAAATAAATAGGAAGAGAGCCAAGGAAGATTCAAGAACTGCTGGACGAGTCGGGAGCCGGGTTAACATGGATGAAAAGGGTGCTAAAGAAAAGAAGAGAAAAAGAGAGTGCAATATAAAAGTAAAAAGGTCATACTTTAGTTATAAGTTTATAAATTTATATATATATTTTTTTTTTCATTTTTCTTTTTGTAAATAGTATCAAATATTTATTTTTGTTTTATTTTTGTTATATATATCAAAAAGTTAATTATGGGTTATTTATGTAAGAACTGTACTCCATTCAAAGCCGCAAGGCACGAATAAAGACTGTATCTAATCTAATCTAATCTAACATAGGTGCTGCAGATAAAAATAATTTATTTTAAGTAAAGAATACTTGTACCAAGTGGCATTTCATTATCATCAAGTATAATATTTTTCGACGAAGGCTCTAAACTATAAACAATCATGTCGAAAAAAATGTTGACGTATTATTTGAACATTTCTACACAAAACTATATAAATATAAAAATTATTTGCAAACCACAAATATATTTAAAAAATTGCAGAACATTGTTGTGTGATACCTATTATTAAGTTATTGAGCAATAACATTTTTACAATAATTTTTTCTATAATCAAAAATATCCTATTAGATAGATAAAAATTCTGTGCAAAATTTGATGTATAGATTGTCACTAATTTTATTTCAGTTTGTTAGTTTTGTATAAGAAACTAATAATCTCTGGGGGTTGTACTTAGCGTTAAGACCAAAAATCTGTCTTGACCTGCTGTTGTACAGCGACCACGTCCCGGATGTTGTTCGGCCGGACTCCCTGTAACGCCTCCATAACAGACTGATGACACTTTGAGAAACTCATATCCACTCGGCTACATACTTGCCTGAAGCCAGCTTGGAGAAGTCCCACCACACGATTCATCTCGTGGATAGTTAAATACTGTCGCTCCATTATTAAAAAAGAATGCTACTATTTGAAAACACTGCAATTATTAATATAAACGTTTTAAATCGAATTAAAATGAAATATGTGATCAACCAACGGATCATGTACTGAATGAAATTTGTCAAATTTTTATTGATTTTGTCTTGTTCGTTATTTTTTTTACTTGTTTTCCATAGCTTACTTCTCATAATTGGCTACTTTAATTGAAATACAACATTAATACAATGTTCCATTACTCGACGAAAGTAACCGCGGTTGAAGTTTCCCGTTCCGAAAGTGTACGACATTAACCTTTTCAGGAAAATTGTTAAGTTTCGGAACGCGGTTACTGAAAATTTTGGTTACTTTTTTGTAACCAAACTAACCGTACAAATATCGCGGTTAGTGTGGTTATTTCCTCCCACTACAAACTTCAGATCTAATTTAAACTACAAAAGGCGGGAATTTCAAAACAATTACAATAAGGCGAGAGTTAAGTAGCGGGAATTAATCGTTTCTTTGTAGTGCAAGTAGTAAATTATAATATTATTTTACTATAGTGCATAACTAAAACAGTAAGAATGAGTGTAAGTAACTGATTTTTAGTAATATTGATCGATGTCGTGAAAAATAATATCGGGAAAAATCATATATGTTCTTATATAATGTGCTATTGTAAACAAGTACTAATAAAACAAATATTTTTATTAATAAGTTTGTAAGAGAATATTTATAACCTATAACGTCCATAAAATGACAGTTCAGTTGTCTGTTTTATCAACTGAGGTGTGACTACCGTTCCGTTACTAAAATGCGTTTTCAGGTAACCACTGGGTAACCACAACGTACCACGACTTTACCGCAACCGCGACCGCGGTAGTTAGGTGTGCAGTTACGGAACATTATATTAATATACAATAAGCAATATATTTTCATTTTTTTTTTTCAATATCCCTAGACTTTTCTGATGTGTGCATCTGGCGCCATATCATGAAAAACAACCCCAAAGCATAACAGAACCTCCACTTAATTTAATACACTCTTAACTGATATGTACTTGTATATTTTTTTTGTAAATATTATTTATGTTTCCCAAAAAAAAAAATGTTTTGTTCATTAATTTAACATTTATATACGAGCGTCGTTATTTAAATAGGAACCATTCTGGTTTAAAAGTAAACAAAATTCAATTCAATTCAATTTATTTTAATTAATACTATTACATTTGATTTACCTATTACAATTTATTCTATATATATTTATTCCTTACATTATAATTTTAACTAAAATATAAATTTAATTTCTGCCTGTT